>CM040242.1:164048666-164105799 GCA_022545495.1 Chrysanthemum lavandulifolium
TCCTCATAAAAATCACATATTAAAAAAAAAAAAAAAAGCCTAATTACAATAGTATTTGAATCGTATATATATCAACTAAGTTATTCAAACAAACATTAATTTTAGATGATATAACTTGTAAATAATTGTCTACACATCAATTAATCGGTATAAATATCATTTCCTCATACAAATCACAGAGCAAGACATACAAAATAAGCTCAAGTTCAAATCGCACATAGATCAACTAAATTGCCTAAATAACACTAATAACAGACATCATGACTTAAAAATAATCATCAATTAAACACTATAAACATCATTTCAGCATGCAATCACATATCAACATACATCAAACCATCTTAATAATATTAGCATTCAAAATAACGATAACTAGTAACGCGAAAACAACGAGAATAACAATCAATAATGCAAGGCTTATATAGTACATTTATCAGCTAATTTGCTTGCACGAACATTAATCATAGACATCATAACTTCCATCTATAGATTAATTAAACACTATAAACATCATTACATCACAACATTGACAGAGCAACACGAATTAAAACAGCTTGCTAATGATAACATTCAAAATCATTATAAACTATCAACGTGAAAAACAATTGTATTAATACACATATCAACTAAATTGTAAATAAACATTAATCATAGAGATCATAACTTGTAGATAATCATCTATACGTCAGTTAAACACTATAGACATCATTTCGTTGCAAAAATCACAGAACAACACGTATCAAAACAACTTCATAACGGTAACATTCAAAACCGACGATAACTATTAGCGAAAACAAAATGAGAATAACAATGATAGATGATGTAATATACGTAAATAATCGTTTATACATCAGTAGAACATTAAAATCATCATTTCAGCACAAAAAACACACAGCACGTACCAAAACAGCTTGATAACGATAACATTCAACTCGACTACAAGAATCAACGCGTGAAAACAACGATACATGATGTAATAGAGGACACTAATCACAGAGCAACTCGTATTAAAACAGCTAAACGGTCATATCAAGTCGACCATAACTATTAGCGCAAAAACAACGAAAATAACAACGATAGATGATGTAATAAAGTATAATACGTATGTAAATAATCGTCTATACATCAATAAACACTATTAACATCATTTCAGCATGCAATTACATATCAAAACAGCTTAATAACATGAACATTCAAATTGACGATAACAACTAACGCGAAAACAACAAAAAAAAACAATCAATCAGCAAAGCGTATACAAATCGTACATCTATCAACTATATCTTTTTAACAAGCATTAAGCACAGATACCGTAACTTACATAAAATCGTACATAACTCAAGTTAACACTACAAACATCACTTCGTAACAAAAATAACAGAGCACACTTACAAAAACAGCTTAATAACCATAACGATTAAGCGAAGACAACGAAAATATGAATCGATTATGTAGTCTATATAAATAATCGTATATACATCATAACGATGATAACGAATAGCGCGAAAACAACGAGTATATATATATACCTGAGAGAGAGTACGAGTATGTTCGGTTTCTCCATGATATTCGGACCGACTTCACGGTGAAGCACATCGTGAAGAAGGTTAAGAAGAAGACGAAGATCATCGTCGTAGCTTTGGAACGATATCTCTTCAGCTATATCGTCTGTTATGTCCGTCATTCTTCTCTTACACTTAGTTAGTTATTCTGTTACGGTTGTTGCAGGGGTGTGTGTGTGAAGAATGTGGAAGAGGATGGTATTTATAGTAGGGGAGGAGTTATATGGTGTGATGCGTGGTATGGTAAGTTGTGGTGGGTGGTAGTTTGTGTGAGTGTTGGTGATTGGGGTGAATGAATAGTGTGAGGTGTGAGTGGTTGGTTGGGGTAGTGTACGGAAGGAAGGAGGATACATGGGAATATTGGAGGAAGGTGGGACCCAAAGACGTTTGTAGTGAGGGGACCGTTGGCATGCTTTGGCTCAGGTGAATCCACTGTGCACTATTTTCTTTTCTTTTTTTCTTTTATTTTCTTTTTGATGATTTAATGATTGATTGATGAATCTTGTACTACTACTATGGAGGAGTATGTCAATTTTGCCTTGTTAGGAAGATTCGAGTATGATTGAACATTTGAACATGACTTGATCATTCTACCACCTCTCAATTACACTTACAAAATTTATTAATTAAGTGGATCGGACCGGACTCATTAGACCGGATTGAACCTATTTTGGTCCGGTCTTCGTCTATCCTTACCTTATGTCCGGTTTGGTCCGGTCTTATGTACAACCGACCATTTTGTCTTTTTGAACCGGACCGACCGAAGAACCGAACCAACCCGGACCAAACTCATTCGGTCCGATCCTCTGTCCGTGGTTTTGGGCTAAATCGGTCTCGATTCAATTCAAATTTTTTTGGTCCGGTTCGGATTTGACCCGATGCTCACCTCTACTTTGAAGCTTTGTTTATCTACTTCTAAACTAGCAAAGTATTTGTCCATAACGATGACAAATAATAATTTGGTTTGTGTGCAAGTTTTTCTTACATTTCCTAACAATGCTTTGACTGGAGTCCCAGAATGTTGCAATGTATGTATGAAGCGGTGTGTATGTATGTGTGTTTTTATTATGGGATTGTGGGGTAAATAAGTTAAACGATAGTGTGGAAGTGGAATTTAAATGGAAGTTGAAAAAGTTAAACGAAGGAAAATGTCTTTTATGGATCGTTAAAAAGTAAATTGAATTTCCATTGAGGTGGGAATAGGTTAGAGTCCGCCTTTAATGTAATAAATGACTTATATTTGGTTTTGGTTTTTGGTTTCAATGTATTTGTTTTCTATGTACAGTGTAGAAGTACTATGTATAGATTATGGGTGGAAACGAGCCGAGCCGAGCTCGAGCTCGTTAAGGCTCGAGCTCGGTTCATTTATATATATAAAGCTCGAGCTCGGGCTCGAGCTCGCTTCGAGCCTTATACTTTGAGCTCGAGCTCGGCCGTGAAAATTTTCAAGCTCGAGCTCGGCCTGCCTCGACTAATTTTATGATGTTTTGAGCTCGACTCGTTAATTACATAAAGCTCGAGCTCGTTACTACTTTTAAGCTCGTTTATACGTATAGACGATATATACACGATATAATTCTAGGGCTCGTTTAGGCTCGCGAGCCTAATCGAGCTTTTTGTATAGAGCTCGGGCTCGAGCTCGATTATTAAATGAGCCCAAAATTAGGCTCGAGCTCGGGTTCGACCTCGTTTAAGCTCGGCTCGTTCGAGGTTTTTACCGATTCGATCCCGAGCTTTTCACGAGCGGCTCGGCTCGTTTACACCCCTATTCACTATAGATGATTGTATTGTATAAATATATAATGTGTACATAGACGGAACTTGAACACATTTGTTGAAGGGGTCAAAAATATGAAATACATATTTTAGAGGGCCAAAACTACAATCTTTTAATATTTATATCTTATATACTAAAAGATTCAGTGTCAAAATTGAATGCAAAGTCATCATGATTAATGTGGGTAGTGTTGGGGAACTTTTCTACACGCCTAAACAAAGCCGATCTCAATGCAGCCCTCAATGGGGGATTTGTACAGGTTTTCAGTTAATCGCCTCACTAAATTTGCGCATTGCTGTGCAATTACAACGCAGGCATGGGAATTTTAGAAGTCCACATTAATTATACATAATTACATAAAAATCTCAGGATGGGTCGGAGGTGTATAAATATTGTGTTCATAGCCCAGGTTGCAGGCATCCCCACCCCCATTTGCTCCTCTTTATAATTGAATCGCTTCTAAAAATATGGCATACATGTCCAGCCAGCCAGCTAAAGGTAAGGCCATTAGGTCAGACATGCCAATTGAGGGAAAGAAGCAGCTTTTCCTTGATGAATTGGAAGTTGGTGTATTCGGCACTATTGTAGTCATGTTGTGCAGAACATGGGATGTCAATGCTAAAACCGGACGTTATTTGAGTATGGATTTCAGTGTGTCTGATAGCAAGGTAGCGCGCCTTTGTTTTCCTGCAAGTTATAAAAATTGTTAAGCTGAAATATGCTTTTGTCAAATCTGATTCACTAAATAGCCTTTTCCTTTTGCAGGGTAATATTATGCATTGCACCTCAAAAGCTGCGGTTTTTCATAATTTTGTAGGCAAGTTACACAATGGCATGATTTACTTCATAAAAGATTTTACCGTGATACAAAATAAGGAAGAGTATAAGGTAATCAAAGATGCTCAGTACATGATTGAATTTGATGGGTCCACAAAGGTAAGGAAAGCTGTGATCAAGGCAGATGGTTTTGTCATACATCCATTTCAATTAGTCCTTTTTGAGAGCGTTGAACCAACCAACAATAAATTTCTGATTGGTAAAGACATTTTGCTAGAATATTTAGTTTTGATATTGACATTATACATACTATTCTTACTATGGTACATTGTACAGATGTTGTAGGTTACATCAGCAACGTTGGCAGGTTAACTTATCAGAAAACAGGTTCTAGAAATCTTGATTTCTATATTGCCAATCAAAGGTATGTTTAATTGTGTATTGTTGGTCCAACTAATCAAATATGTCTAAGCACATGTTTTGCATTGTGTTATGTCACCAGTGGACAATCAATTAGGGTGACCCTATTGGGGGCTTTGCGATGTGTTGGTTGAAAAAAGGCAAAACATACAGGATTGTGTGTCGTGATCCTAACTGCGGTCAATTCTAAACACTATAATAGTAATTGTCCAACCCACCTAATGTTTTCATAATGTTTAAACCTGTTAGGATATTCGATTTTCTCCATGATATTCGGACCGACTTCACGGTGAAGCACATCGTGAAGAAGGTTAAGAAGAAGACGAAGATCATCGTCGTAGCTTTGGAACGATATCTCTTCAGCTATATCGTCTGTTATGTCCGTCATTCTTCTCTTACAGTTAGTTAGTTAGTTAGTTAGTTAGTTACGGTTTAGTTGTGTTGTTCCCTATTCACTATCGTTTAAAAAATAATTAAGTACTTAAAACAATTTAACAGTGAACAATGATTGAAATTAAAGTAAGTAAAACACACAAAGTAATTTTCAACATCATATTCTTTATTAGAAATTAATCAAAAGAATCGTTACCCAAGTACTTATGAACAAGATTGGGATTGAAATGACAAAGTTTTGTGACTCTCTCTAAGCTCGTGCTAAGTCCGAGCACAACTCTTAGAACCCACCGAGCTATCTCGGGGATAAAGTCAGTGTTGGAGGAGTGAAAAGATGGTGCGTGTGTGTGTTTTACAATTCACAAGCGTAATATTTTCACTCCATCTCTTATGCTATTTATACATGTATGATTTTGACTCTTTCCTAAGTGACAAACTAAAATCATACGAAGACAAAAATATTGATGTATTTTGTCTCTGCTTACAAAGACTATTCTAGGTAAGAGACAAGACTACTTTCCTAAGTTCGGTGATGACATCGAGCCCGATCTTTGCCATTCGTGGAAAGTTGACTTTGGTTGATAAGGACTTCGCCTTATCCGATTCAAACTTATCCCGCCTTGTCCCGCTCATTCTTTAGTCTTTACATCCTTCGCCTTCTACTCAGTTTGTCTTGATGTAAGAGTTGGAGAGGAGTCTTGGGGATTCAATGAGTTATTGTCATCACTCACCGAATCACACACCCCAAATTACTGCTTTTGCAATGAATGGAATTCGGGATCGATCGTCATAGCATCACGAGCATAGATATATTGAACGACCTAAAGTGTCGTTTGGAAAACACATCGCTTGATTTGATAAAACAATCGAGTTTACAAAGTGTAGGTCCCAAATGAAAATCAACGGTGCGGAAATAAGTTTGTTACAATTCAAACGATGTTTTAAAGTGCATAAATTCCATGAGAGACGCGTCGTCACCACGACTCTATGATAAGTCCTTATGCATGCCATGAAGTGAATGCCTTAGATACCGAGATAAAACATGCTTAAAACAATCAACACAAAGGTTGAGTGAAATCCATAGGTTTAATTAATTCGTTTGAACACAATATCGTAGTGTGAGTTAAATTGATTCACACTCATCGTTGAAAACAAAACAAAGATTTATTTCACTAAGTTCATGACAACCAAAGCGTAAACATCGCACCAATAAAAATTGGTAATCATCGTTTCATCGCGACCCTAATAGGTAAACTTGCCAATTTACCTTAATGATTCAATATAGTGCGTTCGATTTCCTAAGCGGGTCAATAAGAACGGAGTGTTAATTCAATAGGCCTATTCACAATATTCGCCACCGCAAGTGACTAATGGTGCATGATGTAGGGACTTCAAACATGGCAATTGATTACTTAGTGACAATAAAACATTTGGATATAGCATATAGTTCAAAGCATTTGTGTTCGATTAAAATAGTTGAGCATGTATCTCCCCAAGAGTTTGTAAAACAAATAAGTAATAGAAAGTGGGGCTATGAACTCACCTGTTGTAATGATTACGATGACAAAAGTGGATACATTGAAATGTAGTGAATCTCGAAAATGACCTATTATGAATGATATGATACGTAATGAGTTATGATGTAATGTTATGCATGCAATTCGTATGTTATTTATACCACTTGTGAATTTTGAAAATAATACTCTTCGTCGAAAAATACTCCTTTTGACGTCTTGACCATTCTTAAATTACTTTGCAGTATTTACGTCAAAATGTCATCCTACAATAGTTTCTTAATGATTTATTATGAAATTATAACTTTTCGTCATAAAATAATGTCGTTGGAAAATTCGTGAAAGTGACTAAAATGGCCTCGAAAATCTAGTCGCAAAATGGTGCACGTCGAGCGTTAGGAAACAAACTCAACGGTTTTGGGAAGTTCGTATCATAATCTCAAAGTTTTAGTGTTTAAGTTTTCATCCTAGAGGTCTCGATCATGGAGAAAATATAGGTTAAGTATGGTACTTGTGTTCAAAATATAGTTTAAGAGTGGTTTTCTCGCAAAGTTTAAGTGACCGTATTTTATTCGTTACAACTCCGCTTGACAAACGGTTGGACATTTTGGAAAATAGGCTAGGCGAACTTACTTTTACTAGAAGACATCACGTTATGAAAAGTACTACATCAATGTTAAAACGTCCGCCAACATGGTCCTTTAGTTGCCGTAGTATGTTTTTAATAGAGAATATATTAATTTTGCTAATAGAATAAAGTTACTGCAACTTGGTTTATCGCGTGTAATTTAATCGTTACAAGTCCGTTTTCACGCTTACATCCTTAGATTCGTGTCAAAGTATACTAATATATTTTTGATAATTCGACACAATTTATAAAGCTTAAGACTCATTTTGACTCGTAAGAGTGACATTTTCATGCTGAAATTTCCGAATTTATAGTTTTGACGCTCAACTTGAAAAATTCATAACTTCTTCGTTATAACTCCGCTTTAATCCGTTCAAGCGCCACGGTTTCGCTTTTAAAGTGTATTTTCTAAATATCTAGCCCAAAATATTATACCCACTGTCGGATTTTCCAGAATTTAATTTTAAGAACAGACCCTTTTCAAAACGTGTCGAAATGAGTTTTTCGCGCCAAACCTATTCTAACTCATTCAAAACAACTCCGGCTATTCTAATCCTACCATACACCTTCTTAGGGTGTCATGGGTTCCTAGACATCACCAAAACTAATACATAACAAGGAGTAATTATAGGATGGATTATATATATTTAACACTTAAAACCTTAAAAGTGGTATAACATCACATAACTTGCATGTTTCTCAAATAAAATGATATGACCATAAAAATGAATGTGAAATAAAAATATGAATATGAATGCTTACTAGTGATATGATGAGGTTTATGGACAAAAGGTTTAATCTTAAACACCCTAGGTTTTTATTTCAAAACCTAAACTAAGAGTGTAACTAGATTGTAATGAACTTGACTTGAAGAAAAAAAAGATTTCCTTGCTTGATCTTTGCTATAACCGGTTATGGAGGAAGAAGAGAGGAAAAGAGAGCTTTTTCTCTTTACACTATAAGATATTATCATCTATGTGTAGTAGAAGTATAAAATATTGTAAGTATTAGATATGTAAGATATTTGTGAAAAGTCAAGGAACATTTGGACAATAACATTAATGAGGAGTAAGGGAGGATTGGTGAAGTTGATGGTGGCGTGAGGTAAAGGAGAAAGAAAAAGAAAAAAATGTGAAGATTTGATATCTAGCTAGATAGTGTAAGACTTTTGAGTTTAAATACATATTAATTGAGATATTTAAGATATGTTTTGCATAATAAAATGAGGAGGTTGATTTTATACATAAATGAGAGGGAAAGTGAGTAAATTTGATAGTGCAAAGGTATTTAGGGTATTGGTAAAGGTGGTGAGGGTATTGGGTAAGTATTGCATGCGTGTAAATATTAGAACGCGTACTAATAGTGTATATATAAAACTTGAAAAATAAAAAGTGTAAACTTAGAAAATGTTATTGAAATAGTCATAAAAATTGTAAAAATACTTTTCTTGCAAAATTTGAGTGATATAATAATTATCGTGTAGCTTTTAAGAAAAACGTCGTAATAATGTAAATTTAACAATTTATATACCAAATAAATTTAAAACACTGGGTAAACTCATAATATTATTTTTATAAACTAAATGTAAGTATAAAAATATGTCGGGAAAATTTTTGGAAGTATCGGATCAATTGTTCAAAATAATTAATTACGCGATAGCGTTTATTTAATATGAAAATTACGCGCTTATTGTGAAATGCAAAATCATGAATGAACTAACGTGATGATAATGATGCTAATGAAATGTAGACTAAACCTAGTCTATGTGAAATGTCTTCGATGATATGATCATGAATTCACGCTAAACCATTACGGTTACGTGAATTTGATGCTCCGAAACCCAGGTTTACGATAAACGATAAATGATGAAGCATGAATAATGTTTTGAAATATGACCTGAAAATACGAGTTGTCACAGAATCCATCATCTTCTTCTTGACTCAGTCTTCACCCTTTAAGTTCCGCCTTACTGAGTAGAGAGACTTCTTCTTAGCCTCATCCGAGTATCCCGAAGATGACTCATCGAGAGACTATGCACTCGGTGACCGTTAGTGTTTAACGAACTAAATACTTGGGCTATTTTCTATTCAAATCCTAGATTAAGGGTTTGGGTATTTATCGAACCCAACAGCTTCCCTATTTGGATATACAAATAGCCTAAGTGTTTGATCGATGTAAGTGAGCAAATGGCTTCTTCTTACATCGAATGTACTAATGAATACATTAAGGAACAATGAGTATTTTAACAAAACATACATCTTTATTGATTACATTACATGGTTCCTATCACTAGTACAAAAGATAAATCAAAATGATGTCGATTGAGATGGATCCCAATGCTTCAAGCTTAGGTTTCTTTTTAGGAGTGTTTCTTTGTCGGGATGCTCTCTTATCTTGGCATTCGTGTCTTGGCGAAAACGATGTTTGTTGGGGTTTGGATCGAGAGGCCACCGGTATGTAGCTCAAGATTGCGCCACACCACCGATCAATATCACTCCATCTTTGAAATCTTTGGGTTTCCATAGACATCAATGTGGAATAGCCCTCTTTAAGGCTTTTCTATCACTAGACAGCTCACGAACTTAACACCTTCCGCGGTTCCTGTTGCATTCGAGTCCAGACACTTTTATCTCAGCCGAACTCAACCTCTTTTTACCCCGTGATGACCGTGGTTGAGATCCTTGTGGTGCGGTTAAGGCGGTGAATTCCCGTTGTCTTGGTGTATCTCTCGATCTTTCATGCCTCTTCGAGCATCTTCATCGACTCCTCAACCGTCGATTTTGCTTCTTTTCTATTATTGGACCGAGTTCATCGAGTTCATGATCCCAAAGTCGGTGAATTTGGGGATCATGAACCTCGAAATGCCTTTATCATCCCCCGAGACGCTCATTGCGATGGTTTAGACACGGGATGATTTTGACATCGATGATCTTCTCAGGCGGTCTTCGCTTGTCATTGTCCAATTATAATGGTCAATTCTTGCTTTCACGATGGTCGCAGTTCTTTTGTTCTTTTCTTCCAACTCGCTTTTTATTTCAACCATTTTTGCCGCTCGAGCATCCTTGAACCTCTGTCTGCTCGACCCTTTTCAAGCTTCTTTGGATCAATTCCCACATTCTCGCCTTCTTCGCAATCACTTGAACCGGTGCTTCCTTACTCTTCTTATCGTCCTCGACTTGTTTCAATCTCCTTTCTTCTTTAGCAAGATATTTAGTTAGTTGTTGAGGTGTGAGAAGGTATTCGATGTCACCGATTTTGTAGGAATCTTCTCGTGCTCGATGAGTTGTCATTATGCCTTTTCCTTTGTCCCGGCCTCGAGGAAGATGATGCAACCAGGGTGGTGTTGTTGTCATGATGGGTGGTGTATTGTTAGTGTTGTTGTTGTTGATGTTGTTGGTGGTCTTGATGAGATAGGTACAGTGGGATGGTGGTGATGATGATATTGGTGCTACAGACATCGATGGTGTTGGCTCCCCTCGTGTGAAGAGGAGTTTCTTCAAGAAGATTCTCCCTCAACTGCTGTCGGAGTGTCGGTGAGGCAAGAGTTGGTGTTGGTCTTTGAGGGGGGACCGAGCTTGACCTGAAGGCTGATAAATTTCGTGATCATGGCCTTTATATCGAAGGATCTGTTTGAATGCCGGTGACCTTAGCTTTCAAATTAGCCTGAGACACTTCCAGCGGTCATCGCGGCCCAAGATTCCGTGCCAAGGAAGTAGATGCACGAGCCAACGGCCATCCGAGTGTTCACAGAGCTCAATGTAACTTGAAGAGGCCGGATCAAGAATGAAGACCACGAACATTTGCTTATTTGAGCGTTCGATCGATTCGGTGAGGTGGAGGATTGTTTCTGGCACGCGCCTCGGTAGCCTCCAAAGACTTTAGAGTTGAGCGTTGGGTCTTCTTTGATGATTCCCCGATTTCATCTACCTTTGTGCCAACACTCGAAGGTGTCTCAAGAATTTAGCCAAATTTTCATCCATCTGTGAATATTGTCATACATCAAGTCCCCGTGCTCATGAACATTTTCATCTAAGGCTTGACCTCACCTTCAGATTCGCATAACTTGCACCAACCTCGTGATGTTGTTCCCACAATGTTTCGTGACCCGGAGTATAATTTCCTTGAAGCTTTGGTGATCCATCGAACCAACTATCTTTCGATTAGTGGAAGAACATTGTCAAACCGCTGAATTCATCGAGCCGGATGAGGAGGCGAAGCATTATCTTCGTGTTGAAATGGGATTCAGTATGCTCCTTTGGATCGCCGAGGTTCTTGTTCGATTGAACCTCGGCCCACTTCTTCCCCGCCGATAAAATTTCATCATCACTTTCAAGAAGCTCATCTTCATAAAATAGTATCCCACTAACATCGACCTTGATCAACAAGGGGTTGGTGATGGGTTCCATATCGTGGTGGTATTAATCCTTTGAGTCTTTGTCCCCTTGACCCTCGAGACATGGTGGGAGTTTCCAGTGCCTTCTCCGGAGTCGATTGGTTTTGGGTTCCATATCGGTGGGTTGTTCCTTTCCTCCGAGTCTTTGTCCCCTTAGACCCTCGAGACACGATGGGTTTTCCCGGTGCCTTTAGCAGTAGTCGCGATGTGATATCCCTATCGCGGGTTGTTTGGTTGATAACGCCACACGCGTCGTCTCGGGGTCAAAGGAACTTCCTTTCGTCGAGCAAGTTTTTCAACACCCTAGGCAAGTGAACCTAATCGTTGTAGTGTAGTATTAGGGTAAGCCACGGGTATTGATATCGTTCTCTAGGGGAATAGGAATGCTAGTGAGAAGTTACTACGCTAAGGTTGGGGTTGAGGAAGATTGTTTTTGTATTTTTTTATTTTTATGAAATGGAAAGATACGAATCTCGGGGTTTGAATTTGGGGGGTTGGTATTGCTACCGATTACTCTACTTATCTAATTATCTAATCTAAGGTGTATGTAGTCTATGTCTAATTATTGTGTGCTCGTATGATAGTTTAAAGATGTGTTTACTTAGGTTTTACTACTCCTTAATTATCTCCTATTGGTGGTTGAATTGTCACGTCCTTATTCCTAGTTGCGTTGTGTGTCTAAAGTTGTAGGGTATGCGTTTCTCCCTAACTCTTTGAACTTACCAAAGGGTCTCGTCTACAAAACCCACTAGGGATAATAAACTCTTACTCTAAGGCACTATTTGGATGGTTTAGCTTACAACTACTCAAGGAGTCATATTCTAAGGTTCACAAAGATTTAATCAAGCATTAAGTACACAACGAATGACCTATCGCATTACTAGATCATTAATCAACTAAGATAAGAGATAACCAATCAATATTCAATAATTAAGTTTCATATTCCTAAGCAAACACACAAGTAAATTAGCGGACATGGAGAACATGCAAGCATACACACAAATAATCAAAGACATAATTGTATTAATGAAGTAAAACACTTATCTTGGTGTAAGATAGGGTTTGAACCCTAAAATCTTGTACAAGACAAACTTTGGTTCGGTTTAGGTTTTACTCCAAAAGACTACACTCTAAATATTGAAAAATTCGGATTCTATATATAATATTACATATGCGCGACGCCACCTTATGTTTTGTGACGCCGTCGTGTCGCCGTCATTAGGGTTTCGTCTTGGCCACGTTAGACTTGCGACGGCCACCTTATGCTTGTGACGCCGTCCTCTTGACTTCGACGCCGTCGGATTACATCTAGGCCGCCCCGAGTTGCGACGGCCTACTCTTTTATAACTTGACGTCGTCACTTGAAAATAGGAGTTTTGGCTTCGTCCGTCACAAAATCCTCCGACGGCGTCATAATTAACACCGACGCGGTCACCATATGTTTTCAATGACTTTGAGTGTCTCGATTCGACTTTGGCCATTTTCTTCAGATATTCGCGCCTTTTCGTCCAAATAAGTGCCATTCCATCATTTTGCCTTCAAGAGACCTAAAAGTGAAAAGGAACGATATTAAGCAATAACGGATACAAAAGTGATCAAATAAGGGCTTAAACGACCCCTCAAAAAGGTACCTTTTAAAACCTTATCATTGGTTCCTCTCGAGTCTTTGGGATCGATCGGTGTGCTCTCGCACAAAGGCATGATTTGCTAATGTCATCATTGGGCGTTGTGGAAGGCGCCCCTACCAACGGGTTGTTTGTTTCCGGGAGTAGTAGTTGGGACCAAGGGCACCGGCGTGATTTATCGGTGTCCTTCGTTGTCACCGGGTAGATGATGATTGGCCTCCGGTGGTGTCAAATCGCCTTAGGCCTTCTTTGCCTTTTGGCGATGCTCCGAAGCCTCGGGCCCCGAGACTTGGGTTTGGTCTTAGTCCCACCGAGACTTCCCTTTCTCTTTTAGGATCGGGGTTAGGAGACATCGATTCCCTCCGTTGTTTACAAGAACCATATGGGTCGTCAATTCAATGTTTGTGACAAGGGATGGGTCCTTTTGAAAGTTTGATTGGCTCGGGATGGTAGGTAAAGCACCAAATTTTTCTTCCCGAGGATAATTTGAACCCAAGAACGTTTGCAAGCACAAGAGACAAACCTAGGATACGAAACGTATTTCGTCCTAGTTTTGCTCAGAGCTTGGTTACGAGATCACTTGTAAATGATCTCCCTATGTCGAAAGTGACCCCATTCATCGTGAAGTATGCAATCATCAAGCGAATAGAGTTAACTTGTTGGTGGATGAGTGGTTCCCGCCGAGGACCCGAATCACAAAAGTGAATAGGATCCTCGGCCACGGGAATGAACTTTTAGTGACGGGGTCTTGTCCAAAAAGTTGGATCTAAACGATTTGTTTTAACCCATCCTTCACTGTGGAGGGTTGGGATGGGCGACATAAACTCCTTTGTTGTAGTCTAACCTGTTGAAGTGCAAAACGCTTTATAATCGGGGTGAATTGTTGCCCAGTTAAGACCGAACTCGATGAGATGCTCCCCGAGTGGTCTAAGGTTATTCTCATCGAGAGGGTGTCGGGTCAAAGGCCTTTTTGTTGCCCAAAACTCCCCGAGGAGGTTTTGAGTACAAGATAGAGGACATCGAACAAAGGCCATTTTCAAGGCGATTATACAAAATTTCATAATGTCTTTATAGGTCGACGGTTGGAGGATATTCAAAATTGCCTATGACATTATTTGTTTTAAATTCAACGTTGCTAAGATCGCCACCCACCGTGAAGCAAATCAAGAGATTGTGCTCTTGCCATTTCCATTAAAAAGGGTTTTAGGGTTTTGAAAATAATAACTTGACAAGAACAATCAAAAGTTTTTGTATCTCTTAAGTTGTGATGAAAACTTTTGTAAAGGTTTACAAAGAAGATTTTTCGTAAAGGATTTGAAGAACACAAAGATTTCGAGTTTGTAAAGAGATTTTGATGTAGTTTTGATAGCGTAAATCTTTTGTGTGTGTTATAAGGATTTTATGAGGGTATTTATAGGGTGTTGAGAGGGTTGTTTGTGCAAACTTGTGGATTTGTAAAGTCGCTTTTGAAAACGTTTTGAATTTCCACATTTAATGCCACCCTCCACTACCCGCAGAAAATCCGTTTTCAAGGAAGCATTGAGTGTACGAGAAAAGTGCATTTTTGTAAGAATGAAATATCCACAGGATATTTTATGTGAGAGGGCATTTAAAGCCAAGTGGGATGAGGTAAGTTTTGAGGACCCATGACAAGAAGACAAAGATACATATATTCCTATATTAAATTGGCATAGTTACCAACCTAGGACATTTAAGTAATCGATACTTGGATCATTTAGTTACTCATTCAATGCTCAATATCAATCGTCAGGTCCCCGAATGAGTCTTACTCATTC
This sequence comes from Chrysanthemum lavandulifolium, assembly GCA_022545495.1. Taxonomy (NCBI): domain Eukaryota; kingdom Viridiplantae; phylum Streptophyta; class Magnoliopsida; order Asterales; family Asteraceae; genus Chrysanthemum; species Chrysanthemum lavandulifolium. Next base: position 164,063,552 of record CM040242.1, read on the forward strand.
GGTGAGAGGATGTTTTGTGGGTTTCGTTCAGGAGGAGGAACCATTTCGAGAACTTCGAGATTGGTTTCGGATGCCCGACTTTCAATGTCAAGCATTCCCAATTCACTTTCGGTCTCTCGAAGGTAGCTTCATCCAAGGGTTTGGTGAAGATATCAACCATTGATATTCGTAGGGATGAAATGGAGTTCTATGTCTCCTTTCATTATGTGGTCCCCGATGAAGTGATATCGATATCAATATGTTTGGTTCTTTGATGAAGGACAAGGTTGTTGGAGATTGCAATTGCACTTTGGTGTTGTCACGAAGATGGGTACCATTTTGTAATGGATGTCATAGTCACCGAGTTGACTTTTCATCCATAAAACATTGGCACAAAGACCGCAGAGACCACATACTCGCCTTCACCAAGACATAGCCACCGATTGTTGCTTTTAGCACTCCAATGAACCGCTTTTCCTCCAAGAAATTGACGGGACCACGAGGTACTTTTTCGTCCATGTTGCGTACCAAAGATAATCGTAATCGAGTAACCTTTGAGATCGAACCCCGAGCATTTTGGATAATAGAGTCCAAGGCTTGGTGTTCCCTCAGTACCGAGTATTCTTTTGGGCTGCAGTGAGGTGAGATTCTTTGGGATTGACCGATATCTTGCTATTAGGCAGACTAAGAATTGTATGTCCGGTCCGGAAGCGCGATTAGATACATCAATGAGCCAACAATCCTCCGAAATGGGTTTGATTGATCGATTTGCCGGTGAGATCGGGTCCAAGGTTGTTAGGTGGGACCATTGGAGTCTTCACCGAGGCACGATCGAGATATCTCATATTTCTTCAAGATATTTCTTGTGTACTTCTCTTGACCGATGGAGATTCCTTTATCGGTTTGCACGATTGTAGTCCAAGGAAGTATGTGAGTTCACCCATCATGCTCATTTCAAACTTCTTTGTCATTAGTTTTCAAACTGTTTGCAAAGGGTGTAGTTTGTTGAGCCAAAGATGATGTCATCAACATATACTTGGACCAAGATCACATCTTGTTTTGTCCTATAGATAAACAATGTGTTGCCTATCTTTCCTCGACAAACTTGTTTTGAATCGGGAAGGCCGAGAGAGTTTCATACCATGCCACGAGAGCTTGTTTCGGTCCATAAAGGGCTTTATCAAGCTTGCGAGACATAGTCGTGGAATTCACTACTCTCAAAGCCCGGAGGTTGTTGAACATAAACATCTTCCTTGAGTTCACCATTTAGGAATGCACTCTTGACATCCATTTGGTAAACTTTGAAGTTCATGTAGGTAGCATATGCAAGGAAGATCCCGATGGCTTCCATTCTTGCAACAGAGCAAATGTCTCATCATAGTCAATGCCTTCTTGTTCATTGTAACCTTTGGCTACAAGTCCGGCTTTGTTTTTAATGACGAGGCTGTTTTCATCGCTTTTGTTTCTAAAACCCACTTCATTCCTATGACTATGACATCCTCGAGGACATTTGATCAAGGTCATGACCTTGTTTTTATCAAACTGTTGAAGTTCTTCTTGCATGGCCCGAACCCGGCTTGGATCTTTAGAGCCTCGGTGACACTTTTGGGTTCTATATCGATAGGTAATCGACATATAGACATTCATTGGCTGAAGCTGCAGTTAACTTAGCAGCCATGCTTCTAGTGAGCATGCCCTCAATGGGTTCACCAATGATGTTTACAAGCTCAATGTCCTGAGATCTTGTCCACTTACTTTGTGGTCTAGGATCTGAGCTTGAGGATGTCACTGGAGATTCAGGAGTGATTTCAGGTGCATGAGCCACAGAATCCTTAGGAACATATGTTGAGATGTCTTGTTCAGGTTGATTTTCATAAATTTGAGGTTCCTGATCATTTGGATCAGTGTTACCTATCCCAGCAGGGACTAACTGATTATCAATGAATTGACTGATAGTTGGTTGTGACAGGTTGTGAGGCAAGACATAATATGAGATTTCAGCATCAGCTTGGTATGAGGAATTGATTTCAGTGTTATACTCATTAGGAGGATATCTTGATGAGTTATCAATTCCTATTTCCTCCACTGAGGTGTTGGTGAACCTGATGCTTTCTATACTTTCATCAAAGGTGACATGAAAGGTTTCCTCAACTTGTTGTCTCCTTGTGTTAAATACTCAAGGCTTTGGAGATCGGTGAGTAACCTAGAAAGTATCCATCATCGCCTTTAGCATCAAACTTGCCTAGATGATCTTGGTGGTTATGAATAAACACATGACATCCAAACACGTGAAAGTAGTCGATGTCGAAGTCTACCTTTGAATATATCATATGGGGTTTTATTATGTCTTTTGACAATGATTGACATGTTTTGAGTGTAACAGTCGTTTTGACCGCTTCAAATCCGTAAATGCTTTGAGAGAGTGAGCCATTTAACATGGTTCTTGCAACCTCAATGAGAGTTATGTTTTCCTTCACTACCCCATTTTGTTCGGGGTGTAAGCGGATGAGAAATTTTGGGAGATTCCCTTTCATCACGAAACTCTCAAGCTCATCATTTACGAACTCGATACCATTGTCGATTCGATTTGTTTTATTGTAATGTCATTTTGGTTTTCAATGTTCACGATGAATGACATTATAGTATCACCGCTGACTCTTTTGGAAAGAAAGTATACCCAAGTCTATCTTGAGAACTCATCAACAATGACAAGAGTATACTTCTCATCTTTGGATTGATCTAGGACCGGTGGTCCAAAGAGATCCATATGCAGGAGGTGAAGGCGACTTTTGATTGAGAAATTTTGTTTTGTTTTAAAAGATGCTCTTTGATGTTTGCCTTTCTCACAGTGAGCATGGTTTATCTTTTGCAAAACCGGTGATGGTAAGCCAATGACCTTGTTTTGTTTTGCCAGTTGTTGATATTTTGAAGTTTAAGTGAGAGAGTCTCTTGTGCCACACCGGTTGATAGTTTGATGGCTTTGGCAAAGAGACAGTTCCATCTTGAGAAAGAGTAGACATGTCTAAGACATAAACATCATCTCTTCTAGGAGCTATCAAAACAACTTCTTTATTGGCATTGAAAATGGTACCTTGTTTGTCATTGAATTGCACAATGTACTTAGCATCACATAGTTGGTCGACATCGATGAGATTGTATTTGAGACCATTGACATAAGCTATTCTAGAAAACTATTCCATTGCAGTTCTTGAACCATAACCTTCAGTGGGACATGATGAGTTATCACCAAATACTACTTTGGGTCTGGTTCCTTTACATGTGCGAGATACTCCTTCACACCGGTCATGCTTCTTGAGCATCCATTTTGTCTAGATGCCAAATAGGCTCCTGGCGTGTCTCTACACAAGTAGTAAACTAAATTAGTTTCTCTTAGTGACCCACTTACTAGTGGGCTTGGTTCTCAATGTCTCTTTGAATTTGGCAATCGACTCATGGTCGTGGTTGAGTGCATTGTGCTACCACAAGTTTTGCATTTAGAGACCGAGGATGACTCGGTGATTTTGGGTTGCTTGGAATTTCTCCTTGCATGGATGACCTTTGTCATCTTGGGATGTCTTATGAGTTGTTTTACCGCAAATATCACAAAGATGTGTTCATAAGACAATCATCAAGGTGATGATCATTAAAGCCATGATGTGGGCAAGGAGGAAAAGGTTTTGCTCTAAACTTTTGAGCAGGCTTGGATGTAGAAGCATACCGATGACCAACTTTGGTGTAGTTTACTTTACTAATAGAACTTACTTATTGTAAGTGATCGTGATTCTGTGATCATCCTTTTGCGAGATCATACAAAAAGGATTCTATAATGATTGTCGATGGTATGGTGGTATAGTGGCACAGATCACACTTACGCTTGTTTTGGTGGTGGCTTTTGACTTTGAGGTCTTGGAGGAAGTCGACTTGGTTTCCTTGATGAATCGGGGACTTTTCGATGGATTCCATCTTGTCGGTTAGCTTCCTCACAAGTTCACCAATTCTTGAATTTGGTCGACTTGGTGGGACCGAGGATGTGGAAGTTTCGGTGGGGTACACTCTTGTTGAGTTGGTTTGATGGTCTTTTGAGAATAGTTCTACCAAGTCCGGACTTTTCTTTTGGTGAGTGTGGATTGTATTGTAATGGAGTAAGCTCGAGTGGGAGTAGCACCCTCAAGAGGTTCCGAGGGTGGAAGTGGTGCTTGAGATTGACTGGACTCGAGATGTGTTCAAGACTACTAGGCACATCGTGGAGTCCAAGCATGCTCTTTAGAGCTTGACTTTCGTGCTCTAGAATTCTTCTAGAATCAAAGTTTGGAAGCTTACTCTCGGGATTAACCCATTCAATCCAATCACTGGGCTTGGGACTAGTCAACATACGGTAATCATGCCACTAGACACAAATGGCTTAGGACCACGGTCTTTGAGAGAGTCGGGAAGATGATCTTCACCTAAGACTCTCTTCTTGCTCTGGGGCTCCCACAAAGATCAAAGACCACAGGATTCTTAGCAATTCCAACTATCAAGAATATCTTGAACCTTTTGAGTTCGTCTTGAAGAGCCCGATTTCTTTTAACTAGTTCGTGTTTTGAATTTGCAAAGTGATGACCTCAAGCTTGGCTTGTTTTAAAATAAGTAGTGCATCCCTACACTTGTTTAATTCAAAACTTAGCTTGTTGTATTTTGAAAAAGATTCGGTCTTTGCTCTTCCACGAACTTAAGGTCAACACTAAGATAATTCATGTAAGATCGCCAATCGTAGTCATCATCCATAGAAAGTAAAATATTTACCTTCTTCATTGTGATATTGACCCATTCTCCATTCCCACGGCATGATTCTTTCCAACGACTAGCTTTTCCTCTTACGAGAGGGCCATCGATGCAATCGACATGCACCATTTCATCATCGATGACAGTGGCTCTTCATCCGATCGAAGGTTTCAAACAACAAGGCCTTTGTTTTTACCCCGCATGATTGAACACTTTTTGTTGTTTATGAGGGTGGCCTCAAGCAATGCAAGCTTAGCTTTGACTTTTCTATACTTAGCTTCAAAATCAACAGTTTTGTTTTGACTGATTTGTTTTGAAAGTTTTGATGAGACCGATAGATTTTGGTTGAAATTTGCTAAAGCACGAGGACCGATTTGACCTCGATGGTTTATAGGAGGGTTTAGAAATTGTTTTGAAAAGCAGTCTTTTGCAAATGACCTCTTTTGTGATACTTAAAGCATTCGGTGTCCTCATTTGCTTTAGCATTTGAAAACCTTTGTTTCTTTTATAAACCTTCGAGAGTTAGCAAGGAGTGCCCTTTCACGAAATTCAATGTTCGGTCATTTAGGTACTCCTCACTTGATCTCTCATCGGGCTCATCATCATAATTTTCTTGAAAGTCTTAAACCACATTGTTGGAAAAGAAAGGAGTTGATATAGGTGATGAAGCGGTGGTCGGGACTTCTTGACTTCACGAGAATTTTTAAGTCGGGGTATAAATGCATTGATGAGGTTTTCCTCATAGACAAATTTCCCATAAATTTCGGGAAGTTCAAGATTTTGGATATGGTTAGCATTTCGAGTCCCCGAGAGAAATTCAACCACTTCTCGTGGAGACTATTGACAAAACCAACATTGATCTCATGTTTGGACAACTTAACACCATCGTTAGACAGTTCATTTAAAAGAGTTTTGTACCGGGTGTAAGTTTGAGATAGAGTTTCTGAGTCCTTAGCCCTGAAGGTGTTATACTCAAGTTTCAGGTCCATTATCCTATTTTACTTGGTATCAGATGGACCTTCATGGCTATGAACTAGGTCATCCCAGGTTTGTTTAGATGTACTACAACTTATAACTGACTCCATAATATCATCAGGTAGACATGATATGATGATAATTTTGAGTCTTTGGTCCTGGTTGACCACTCTTCTCTCATCCCTGAGTCCATCGAGCTTCGTGTTTAGGCAAACCTTGATCTTTGGGATAAATGGACCTTCATTTATACACTTGATATAATAAGGTTCCATCCCAATCAAATAGCAAAGCATACGCTTTTTCCATTTGTTGAATTTTCCAACTTCAAGTCTAGGGCACCAATTGAATAAGCTCCACCCTTTTATCGACTAGTTGGGGTACATCAATTTCACCATAAGGATCCCGATTTAAAAGCGTTTTAGAGCGGCTTAAGAAAACTCTTTATAAAGGTTTTATAATCAGCCAAGCTTTGATACCACTTGTTGTTCCCTATTCACTATCGTTTAAAAAACAATTAAGTACTTAAAACAATTTAACAAATGAACAATGGTGAAATTAAAGTAAGTAAAACACACAAAGTAATTTTCAACATCATATTCTTTATTAGAAATTAATCAAAAGAATCGTTACCCAAGTACTATGAACAAGATTGGGATTGAAATGACAAAGTTTGGTGACTCTCTAAGCTCAAAGCTAAGTCCGAGCACAACTCTTAGAACCCACCGAGCTATCTCGGGGATAAAGTCAGATGTTGGAGTGAAAAGATGGCTTGCGTGTGTGTGTTTTACAATTCACAAGCGTAATCTTTTCACTCCATCTCTTATGCTATTTATACATGTATGATTTTGACTCTTTCTAAGTGACAAACTAAAATCATACAAAAGACAAAAATCTTGATGTATTTTGTCTCTGTTTACAAAGACTATTCTAGGAAAGAGATAAGACTACTTTCCTAAGTTCGATGATGACACCGAGCCCGATCTTTGCCATTCAGGGAAAGTTGACTTTGGTTGATAAGGACTTCGTCTTATCGATTCAAACTTATCCCGCCTTGTCCCGCTCATTCTTGATCTTTACATCCTTGCCTTCTACTTGGTTTGTCTTGATGTAAGAGTTGGAGAGAGTCTTGGGATTGATGAGTTATTGTCATCACCACCGAATCCATCATCTTTTCTTGACTCGATCTTCACCCTTTAAGTTCCGCCATCGGTGGAGAGACTTCTTCTTCGCCTCATCCGAGTATCACGAAGATGACTCACCGAGAGACTATGCACTCAAATGACTGTTAGTGTTTAACGGACTAAATACTTGGGCTATTTTCTATTCAAATCCTAGATCAAGGGGTTTGGGTATTTACTGAACCCAACAAGTTGTTATTCTGTTACGGTTGTTGCAGGTGTGTGTGTGAAGAATGTGGAAGTGTGCGTGAGTGTGGTGGGTGGTGGGTAGTAGTGTGCGTGAGTGTTGGTGATTGGGGTGAATGAATAGTGTGAGGTGTTAGTGGGTGGTTGGTGTAGTGTACGGAAGGAAGGAGGATACACGGGAATATTGGAGGAAGGTGGGACCCAAGGACATTTGTAGTGAGGGGACCGTTGGGCATGCTTTGGCTCAGGTGAATCCACTGTGCACTATTTTATTTTTTTATTATTTTTTTAATTTTCTTTTTGATGTTTTAGTGATTGATTGATGAATCTTGCACTACTGTGGAGGAGTATGTCAATTTTGGCTTGTTAGGAAGATTCAAGTATATGATTGAACATTTGAACATGACTTAATCAAAAGGTTTAGATCATTCTACCACATCTCAAATACACTTAAAATTGTGGTACAGTGCGCCATGGCTCAAGTCATGGGTTTCGCACCACTTTATGCGACAACTCACATCAAATTTGGTGGTAAGGCTTGGCGCTCATGGCTAATATATTCGCTTTTTTCTTCTTTTTTTTGGTGGGTTTTCTTTTTTGTTTGTGTTTGTGATTTTTTTTAGGTATATGAGAGGAAGAAGACGACTGCTCAAAATGAAAAAGAAACAAATTCATAATTTGTTTGTTTACAAAATTTATTAACTAAATATCGACGGTGGATCGGACCGGACTGAATCTATTTTGGTCCGGTCTTCGGTCCACACTTTACCTCATGTTTGGTTTGGTCCGGTTCGGTTTTACGTACAACCGACCATTTTATCTTCTCGGATCGGACCGGACCGATTACCGACCCGGACCGGACCAAACACATTCGATCCGGTCCTCGGTCCGTGGTTTTGGGCTAAATCGGTCTCGGTTCAATTCGAATTTTTTCAGTTCGGTCCGGATTTGACCCGGTCTTCACCCATACTTTGAATCTTTGTTTATCTACTTCTAAACTAGCAAAGTATTTGTGCATAACGATGACAAATAATAATTTTGTCTGTGTGCAAGTTTGTTTTACATTTCCTAACAATGGTTTGACTGCAGTCTCGGAATGTTGCAACGTATGTATGAACGGTGTGTATGTATGTATGTTATTTTGTTGTGGGGATTGTGGGGTAAAAAAGCGAAACGAGAGTGTGGAAGTGGAATTTAAATGGAAGTTGAAAAAAGTTAAAACGAAGGAAAATGTCTTTTTAAAGATCGTTAAAAAGTAAATTGAATTTCCATTGGATGAGAATAGGTTAAAGTGTATGTCTTAATGTAATAAATGACTTTTATTTGGTTTTTTGGTTTCAATGTATTGGTTTTTTGTGTACAAATAGGTTAAAGTGTTTGTCTTAATATAATAAACAGACTTTTATTTGGTTTTTGGTTTTTTGGTTTCAATGGGTATTGGTTTTTTATGTACGAGTGTAGAAGTAGATGTATAGATGATTGTATTGTATAAATATCCAATGGTTGTGTTTGGCTAAGGGCTTATGGAAGGCTTATAGGGCTTAAATTTCAAAAGCCCCCTATAAGCCTCGCTTGATGTAGAGGCTTATAAGAAGGCTTTTGAAATTATAAGTCCAAAGCCCCAGCCATAACCCCTAACCTAAAAAATGAGGCTAAATTTTTTTATAAGCCTCGTTGGTACTAAATTATTTAATTACCCACAAAAATATCTAATATATACATATGTTAATTTAATTATATGTCCTTTTTAGTAATTTTACATTAATAAGCCCCAACTTAAACTAATTTGCCAAACAAGTTTATAAAAATTGAAAATTCTAATTTCGGCTTATAATATAAGCCCCAGCCCTAGCTCCAGACCCAGCCTTAGCCCCTTGCGCCAAACATACCCAATGTGTACATAGACGAAACTTTCACACATTTGTCGAAGGGGTCAAAAATGTGAAATACATATTTTAGAGGGGCAAAACTACAATCTTTTAATATCTATATATATTAAAAGATTGAGTCCCCTTATAAATGTGAAGGCTTACACATTAGTACAAAAAGTGTGACGAGTTGTAATGGGTGTTAATGTTGCTTGTTGGATTGGGCTAACAAGCTGTTGGTGGGCTGATCTTGTACTAATCCAAGTAGTTTGATTGTATTCCCTGCACAATAGAGTAAACCGTCAGCTTTACCGTGGGGACGGACCCCACGATTAGACTCCGGCGTGAGAGTAAGTACACATTCTTGTCAGAGAAGTAAGAGTATGTGTCTGTTATTATGAGAGAGAAAGTTGTACCTTGTATGAGGATTAGAGAACCTTTTATAGGCGAGGTTTACCGCTAGGGTTTCTTGGTTACTCGCCTATAGTTGTTAGCTATCGGAGCTGGACCCTTGTCAGACAAGGTTCCGTGTTAATCGCGGATGCGGACACAGAATACCGTCTGCGGCTAGAGCTTCGGTCTGCTAAATATTATGCGTCCGTCTTTTAGTCTGGATTATAGCCAATTTCATTATTGCATTCGGTTACTAAGTTGTAGAATGCCAATTGTTTTGTTAAAGTTTATTTTGATAGAGTCGTATGCCTTTAAGCTTTATTTAACTCAACTAATTTTATAATTACTTAGCTAAACATTACGCGGTATGTCTCAATTAGATGTACCATCTTACTTACACTTCAACAACACACAAACATTACGCAATGAACAATTAGATACATCCCGTGTGCATCACATGGGTCTGAATGCCTCGTTTTAACTAATGACTAACATTGTATAATAAATGAGTAAATTTGTTATTATTATTTCTTTTATTTATTTATTATTTTTTTAGGAAGGGTGGAGGGGAGGGGAACCCCTTTGATTTATTATTATTATTATTTTTTTTTTTTGCTGCAAAATAATGCATTTGACATGTCTTGTACAGCATGTAAGGATAAAACAATAGTTATTAGAGAAAAGAGAGCGAAAGAACCTTTACTTGGCGTCTTAGTTTTGGAGATGCAAGAGAAGTTTCATCAAGTTCAAGGGGAAAGGTTCATTAGCAAAATGAGCATGAGACGAAGTATATGGGGAAGATGAAGGACACATGTAGACCCACCCAAATTTAGGAAAAGCTGGTGAAAAGGAAAAATCCTAGAAGAGTTATAGTTTGTCGGGCTTCTTGGCTATGTAGTGAGAGCGTGATAAGATTTTGCGACCAACTAGGAAGTTCACTTGCAAAAAACCCTATACTCTCTCTACTCTTGTATGTATAAAATGCTACACATTTAGCAAAAGTAGCATTTTAATGCTTAACAATAGGATAATAACATGTACCATAATGAAAAATAAATATGAGATGAAGATTCATAAGGAACATGTATGAGTAATTATTTAGTTATACATGGTTGTAAACATAACTTGTAAATATGTATAGTTAGATGATAAATTAGATGGCTTTCACTTCTTATAAACTATAAAATTGTAAGTATTTTCATTGTTCCTCACGTAATTGCTAGTTTGCTACAACTAATAACAAGTCTAAGTGTTAGGAATTAGAAATTCCCAGTATTAAAGAGTCGGTCACCTCAAGTATATGTAATCGTTAGAAAGCTCGTAGTCGTAGTTCTTTTAAGTTAAGTAATAATTTAGTTAAGTAACACCGTGGAGGACGGACGGGTCTTTACCCATCAGTATGCACGATCCCACCCCAAGTGTGGCGTTTATGTAAGACTATAAATACTCTACCTTCCAAGGTAGAGAGTTGGAGCTCATAATAATATCTTTCACTTTCTCTCACTAAGTTCCTAAACCTCTAACTTTCTCTCTAGAATTCCATCTATATGCTACTTTGTGTTATGGTTTGATGTGTAAGTGAAAAGTTATATCTTACAATTGGTATCAAGAGCCATGGTTAGATCATATCTTGCACATCTTTGGATTTATAGTGGTTTTAGGTGGTTTTGAGTTTGAAAAGTTTAGTGGTTTTTGCACCATTTGGTTGATTTCTTGTGTTAAAGTTTGAATTTTGTTGGTACTTTTATGTTTAGAATCATCAAAAGTGTTTTGGTTTTCATTTGGTAAGCTTGAATCATCTTGGTTGGGTTGTTTTGGATTGAAAAGTGATGTTTAGATGGTTTTCAAGCTAGCGACTTAGCTCACTGAGTGTTTTCTTGGTAGCGACTTGCTTCACATTTTGTAGCGACTTACGGTGTTGAAGGTAGCGAGTTAGATCTAGCGAGTTAAAGTACAAGTAGTGGATTCTCCACTACGGTAGCGACTTGTGGTAGCGACTTGGTGCGTGGCGAGTTGCTCTTTAGCGACTTGCATATCTAGCGACTTGTGTAGCTAATTGTCGCCAAAATTTGGCTAGCGACTTGGTGCAGAGCGAGTTACTACTTAGTGACTTGCTTTTACATTAGCGACTTGGGATTCTAGCGACTTGGCATCTAGCGAATTAATTGGTAGCGACTTAGTGCATTTGTTTCTAGCGACTTAGTGCATTTGTTTCTAGCGACTTAGTGCATTATCATCTAGCAACTTGAGTGATTGTTTACGGTTTCTCTTGATTTAGTAAAATCCGTGAAAGAATCTATTTCCGGTTTAATCATAGAGTTATAAAATCCGTATAAATCATTAACATGTCTACCAACGTCCCTACCATCATCTCCATTGCTGCCGAGGATGTACAAGCAATGGTTGGATACTCGTCCACCCATGCTCGATGTAATCGACTACGACTCTTGGGCTCAACGAATCGATTGTATTGCCTTGGAAAGGAAAATGGTGTCAACATTCTCAAATCCATTGATGAAGGACCATATCGGGTTGAGACGACTAGAGACATACTTGATACTAATGAAGATGGTACTCCTGTTTACGGAATGGGCGGACCTAAGATGTATGATGAGCTTGATGATAAGGAGAAAAGAGATTCGATGCGGATATCGTGGCTTCAAACATTGTTCTTCAAGGTCTTCCTAAAGACATCTACAAGGTCGATCAATCATAACACCGATGCAAAGGTTGTTTGGGATAACGTTAAGATGCTTCTCTCGTGTTCGAATTAACTATGGAAGCAGAGAATCCCAACTCTATGATAATTTGAACACTTCAAGATGAAACCCGATGAAAGTGTCTATGAGTACTATGTGAGATTTCATAAGTTGGTGAATGACATGAGAAACATCAAGATGACTATGCCTAACATTCAGTTGAACTCTAAATTTGTAAACAATATGAATCCGAATGGCACAAGTTTGTCACTACGTGAAACTCACTAAAGGTTGAAGGATACAAACTATGAGCAACTCTATGCCTTCCTCCTTCAAAATGAGAGACATGCCATGTTTGAAAAGAGGATTCTTGATCGATTCAAAGGTCGGGGAGAAACAAGATCTACAAATGATTCAACCGCCTTCCTCACGATGATGGGACTTCAACAATGCTTCTCAAGTTGCACCCATGAATAATGATAATCACAAACCCATTTCGATCCAAGGTTCAAGCAACTCGATGCAAATCTTGTCATGGAACATTTCATCACTCAACTAACACTCATGGTTAAAGAGAACAGACACTTTCACCTCACACCAACAAACTCCACACCGCAATGAGATCCGAACCGCCTCCAATCTTCACAACCATGCTTTGATAAGAGATGGGAAACTTATGGGCAACCAGGTTCGGAAAGACAGTATGATCGAGAGAAGAGGTGGAGCAGGAGAAGTTATGTTGGCAACCGTAATCGAGGAAGAAATGGTAACCAAGGTCAAGCTAAGTCAATCAAATGCTATAAGCGTGGTGGTGAAGGACACATTGCAAGGCGCACATCTCCAAAGCGTCCACGAATCGCCGATTACGCCAGAGATAAGATGTTGCCGCACAAGCTCGGGATAATGGTGCCGCATTGGATGAAGAGGAATTGTTGTTTCTTGCCGAGGCAATGCCAAGACCTATGATGCGAGATGTGGATGAGCGACTATTCGGGAGATAGGTCACAATCATCGAACGCCTTTCAAGTCGCCGATCGTGATGCATACGACTCGATGTAGATGATGGACCTCTGCACACACAATCTTTATGGCTAGCATCTCTCCAATGGTCTCTCCCAAGATCTCTTCTTCATCACATGGTGGCCCATCCAAGGACAAACTCATCTCGAGGTATTAAAACTATACGATGATCTTGATGTGCAGATACATGACAAAGTACAATCAATGAAACTATTGAATCAAATGTTGAAAATATGGGTAATAACAATATTGTCCCATACGATCAATACGTGAAACAAAGTGAAAGTGAAGTTGTACCAAGTGATGCATCTTCCGCGTCAACAATGAATATGTCTTTGATGAATACACCGCATGTGCTCCCGATGATTCCATTATCTCCGAACTAAATGCCTATAAGGAACGTGTTGCTATTTATGAACAACGTGCAAAATTTGAGTTGACCACTCGTGAGCGGTGAAATGGATGTCCAAGTGAGTACGATGAATTAGAAAAGTAAGTTTAGAGAAGAAGTATTGAAACAAGAATTAAATTCCTTGCAAGAAAAACTTTCTAAAACAAACTAAACAAAACAAGAACTTCAAGAAAATGTGAAAATGCTTAAGCAAGAATTTAATGCAAAGGAATCAAAACTCTTGAGAGATTTTCTAATCGAAAACTTTGAAAAACAAACTTGAAAACAAAATTGTACATACAAGGAAACACCATTCGATCGCTCACATGATCACTAAACATCGAGTCTTAAGCGATAAGCATAGCATTCCCTTGTTGAGGAACCAAATCCAGAGGTAATTAAAAGGCTAGAAATGCTCATAAGGTGCTTTATGATGGTAATGAAATCCTTAAGCCTAGGCGAAACCTAGTTGCGTTGAGTGCATCGAGGAAGATAAGAAATTAAATGAAATCACAAGGAAACAATGAATAAGAAACAAAATGATCCCAAATGCAAAGAGAAAACATAATTATCTCTCATCATGATTACAAGAAGGAAAACTGGATTTCCTTGAACAAGTTTAAGCCTCGACTTTGTTGACTCCCGAACAAGTCTTACGGAAAAGGAGTTAGATAAGTCGAAAGCGGATAATATTGTTGAAACAAACCCTCCCTTAGGAAAATGCCTAGAGCGACGTGTATCCTCCTAATACACCAATTCATCTTGTACCTAGAACAATTGCCACTAAAAGCAAGACATTAATTAGTCAATACGTTATATTTCAACTATTTGTTGATTTTGAGAAAACTTGCAAGAAAAGGATCACACCCACGTATAATCGAAGGAGAAAGGGTTTTGAACAAATGAAAGAATGTTATTTAACTGAGGTCATGCCCTTCTTTAAACTTCTAAAAGATCACTTTGAGAGTCTTAAAAGGGGTGGAAAGCGATATTAAGGGAATGGAAAAGGAATTTGATGCAATGGTTGTTGAAGTTAGTGACTATGAGCGCGCAATGAAATATAATGAGATTGAGAGAAAGAACTTGCATACATTAAATGAGAATCTAATTATTGAATGTGTTGCTCAAGATGTGTTTTTCAACGCTCAAATTGCTCTATTAATGCTTCCAAATTTCATGAATTATCTCGTGTACTCGAAAGTCTCCCATGATCGTGTCATTGAGCTTGAAAAACTAATTCTAAACTTAATGAGAAAATTGAGCGGATGATCACGACAATTTTGTTAAACATTTTCTCAACTAGAAGTTGAGCATTTTAATTACAACTAAAATATCAACATCTTAAAGAAAATGTCAAAACTTCAAATGTCAAGACATCTTCGGATGCTCCGAGTTTGATGCGGTTTTCAAATTAACAAACGTGATGATGATTCAAGCTCGGTGCAACACGATCGAAAGTTGAAAGCCCAAATCTCTCAATTAAAGGGTCAAACAAACAATATGACAGCTCCCAAATGCCTCCTTCTTTAGATTCTCGAATTCTCAAACGTTTCATCTTCAAAACCTAGTAAATGCTTTACAAAAGGAAAACGAAAGTTTTCTAGAAGAAAATGAAAAGGTTAAACGTCACTTCAATGAGTTGTTTGAATCAATTAAAGTCACTCGTAACAAAAACAACGAACAAATAACTTCATTGCAAAAGGAAATTGAGAATCGAGGAGTCGGTAAAAGGAAAATGCCAATGATCAATGGGAGAATGTTGTATCTAAGGTTCACTCGGTAATAATCTGCTTCATCGTGACATATGTCCCCTCACCTAAGGAACAACAAACTTGCCATTCAAACATATTTCTCATCCCTTAAGGATTGCTTAGAATGCCTGCGTGAGATTGTTGAAGAGGATAAGCTAGAGAAACCTCATGATAATGCAATTAGACATGCATGCTCATATGCCAAACGATCTCAAGAAATCTTAGAATGCTTGATCACTATATGCCCAAAGACATTAGGTGAGAGAGTTAACCCTTTGATTCCATGCTCGATGCCTAAGGCCAAATATGATATGCACTCGATTCCCAATGTTTTGAATGTGAACCGTAGTGTACCCTTGAGTTGTTCAGATTCTAGATCTGTCAATGCTAAGAAAGAGAACTCAAGCGTGCCTTCTAGGAGTACAAATCTCAGTACCTCTAGTTTTAAGAGTGTGAACCATAGTACACCGCATGTAGTTCGGATCCCAAAGACATCTAAGCAGTGGTGCAAGAGTAGTAAAACAAACTAATGTTCCCATTCCTCTACAGAGTAATCGGTGACATTAAAGGGAGCGGTCAAAGTCTCAAGACAATACAAGGAATGATAGGACCTCTCAAGCTAAGAATGTGACCGAAGAGAGTAGAAGAACAATCTAGGAACCTTAAGTTTGAATCGAATAAAACGAATCGTGTTGATTCTAGTATTGGCCATAGGCGCATCGTAATTAATTCAATTCGATACTATTTGCAAACCTTGTAATCGATGATTGCTTGAATTCATTTCTAATCATGGATGTGATGTTAATGTTACGCCTAATGATGTTAATTGTCCGATTAATTTTGTTAATGCTAAAATTCATGCTAAAAAGGCTAAAAGGCAAAAGCGAAAGAGAGTTAGAAAACAATGGAAACCCACTGGAAGAACATTCAGCAGAGAATAGGCTTTTATTGGATACCGTTGGTCATAAGACTAATCGATAATGCCCACTAGAAAATGGATGCCTCACGGTAGAACTATTCCTTAAGTGGTCACATCAGTAAATAGGGCTATCTGAGACCACAGTATTGCATATATTCACAATGATTCCATTACCTCATTTTCGATATGAATGCTTCTATTTCGATGTGGGTGGTCCAACCATTGTAACTAACCAAATGGAACCCATTCTTGCATGGGATCCCAATTATCCGATTATCCACTCTTATCATGTTCAACCGCAGATCGTTCAAATCGTTACGTGGTACCGGACTCAGTCGTTCCAAGCATATATTTGGAGACCGGTCACGGCTCATGAACTTCGTGAGCAAATTCATCGGACTGTTAGATTTGGTAATGATCATTTCGGTGCTATTATGGGTTATGGAGATTATGTTGTTGGTGATAGTGTCATCTCCGAGTGTATTATGTGGAAGGCTTAGGTCATAACTCATTCTCGTTGGTCAATTCGTGATTACGATTTAGAAGTAGCCTTCGGAAAACATACCGCTTTGTTAGAGATCTTAATGGTAAGGAACTGCTGAAAGGAACTCGTGGCTCAAACCTTTACACCATCTCTATCGATGACATGATGAGAGCCTCCAATCTGCTTGTTATCTAAGGCTTCAAAAACAAAGTCATGGTTATGGCATCGTCGTCTCAATCACTTGAACTTGGCACCATCAACGATCTTTCCGTAAAGGACTTAGTTGTAGGCTTACCTAGACTAAAGTATGAAAAGATCATCTTTGTTGACATGTTAATTGGGAAAAAGCAAAAGTATGCCCATAAACCCAAACCTACTAACTATGTCTTTGAAGTTCTTCATATGATTCATATGGATTTATGTGGACCAATGAGGTGCGAACATCTTTGGGAAGAAATATGTGTTAGTTGTGGTTGATGATTACTCTAGATTCACCAGGTCAAGTTCTTAAGGACAAAGGATGAAACTCGACATCATCATCAAACTCATCAAGCAGTGCGCAGTTCGACTAAACAAAACCGCCGAATCATCGAATGCACAATGGAACCGAGTTTGTCAACAAACAACTTAGTGAATTCTATGAAAGCGTTGGAATCGACCATCAAAGAAGTGTTCCACGAACCCCGCAATGATCGGTGTAGTTGAAAGACTAAATCGTACTCTTGTTGAAGTTGCTAGAACAATCTTGATCTACTCAAAGGTTCCAATGTTTCTCCGGGTGAAGCAATCGCCATCGCATGCTACACACAAAATCGTTCCACGATTCACACCATTCATGGAAAAACTCCATATGAACTTGTCCACAACAGAAAACCTAATCTATCTTTCCTTCGTGTGTTTGGTGCCTTGTGCTATCCAACTAATGAGGTCAAGACTTGGGCAAACTTAGGGCTAAAGTCGACATTGGAGTATTTGTAGGATATACACCAAACAAAAGGGATACCGAATCTACAACAAAAGAACCGAAATATCATGGAAACAATTCACGTTACGTTTGATGAGTGACCGGTCAAATGGCTCTGGACACTCCACTCGGGACCCGACTTTAAAAACAGTCCCATTGGTTCATCCCTTGTTCCAAACTCCTCTCAAGAAACTCCATATGTACCTCCATCGAAGATGATGTAAAGAAATTGTTTGATCCTATGTTTGATGAACTGTATGATTCAATTACTAATGAGGTAATGATTCCCACAGAGAGGATGCTCATAATCCGATGAATGAAGTCAATCCTCGGTCTCAATATCTATAAGTCAAGAAGCACCCATTGCGATCCTTGATTTCATCAACAAATCATCATTCTTCAAATGTACATCATGGAAATGTTTCGCATCAATGATGAAGTTAATCCTTTGCCGAAGATGCTCCATTTGAAAACATATTTGCTACTCACGAATCATCATCGAACCATCTTCTTGAGGAGACATCGACTCGACTACCTCGGTTCCTCAACAACCGCCACATGAACACCTCGGAAAATGGACTCACGATCACCCCTTAGACAACATCATTGGTAATCCCTCTCGTCTGTATCAACCCGAAACAACTTGCAACCGATGCCTTATGGTGCTTCTTCAACTCCGTACTATCTAAGATCGAACCAAAAGATGTTAAAAGCGCTATGAATGAAGGCAATTTGGTTCAATGCTATGCAAGATGAAATTCATGAGTTTGATCGTCTTGATGTATGGGAGTTAGTACTGCTCAGGGCGTGCTATGATTATAGCTCTAAAATGGATCTTCAAAGTAAAACTTGATGAGCATGGTGATGTGTTGAAGAACAAGGCTCGATTAGTTGCTAAAGGATATCGTCAAGAGGAGGGTATAGACTTTGAAGAATCTTTTGCTCCGGTTGCTCGAATCGAGGCAATCGAGAATCTTTCGGCTAATCCGCTAGTAAGAACATGGTAGTTTATCGGATGGATGTAAAGGCGACATTTCTAAGCGGAGATCTTAAAGAAGTCGTCTCGTCGACCAACCTAAAGTTTGTGAATCAAGAGCATCCTACTCACGTTTATCGTTTGAAGAAGGCTCTTTACGGTTTAAAGCAAGCTCAAGGGCATGGTATGATACAACATCAAAGTTTCTTCTATCAACCGGATTCATCAAAGGAGCGATTGATCCTACCATTCACCGAAGTCGAGCAAACATTTGATTCATGTTCAAATTTATGTTGATGATATTATTTTTGCCTCAACCGACCCAATGGAATGTGATCGTTTTCAAATGAAATGAGTTCAAAGTTTCAAATGTCAATGATGGGACAAATGTCATTTTCTTGGGATTACAAATTTCACAAAGTCCGGAGGCATTTTCATAAATCAATCTAAATATGCAATGAGATTTTAAAGAAATTTGGATTTGATTCATGTGACCTGTTGACACCCCATGATTGGTGAACCAAACTAGATGAGGACCTCTCGGGGATCATGATTGACCAAGCGAAATATCGGAGTATGATTGGATCCACGATGTATCTCACTTGCTAGTAGACGGACATATTGTTCTCTGTGTGCATGTGTACTAGATACCGGGCTAAGCCTACTAAAAGCACCTTGAAGCGATTAAGCGGGTCTTCGGTATCTCCAAGGAACCATCAATATGGGACTATGGTACCGAAGGACACCGGTATGTCACTAACGGCCTATGCGAGATCTTGATCATGCGAGTTGTCAAGATACACGTCAAGTACGTCGGGAGGAGCTCGGTTTCTAGGTGATAAGCTTGTGAGTGGTCTTGAAAAAGCAAATGAGTACTTCTATTTCCTCTACAGAGGTGAATACATAGCCATGTCATCTTGTTGTGCTCAAATCTTATGGATGAGATCACAATTATCGACTATGGCTTTGAATTCAACAAAATCCTACATCTTGTGATAATAAAGTGCTATTGCTCTCTCATGCAACAACGTTCAACACTCAAGAGCAAAGCATATCGACATTCGACATCATTTCATCGAGAACAAGTAGAAAAAGGTGTGGTGGAACTATATTTTGTGAGGTCTGAATATCGGTTAGCAGACATCTTCACCAAAGCTCTTCGAAGAGCGTTTTGAGTTTATTCTTCCACGACTTGGTTTGAAAAGCCTTCAACGAAACTCTCAAAGCGTCTTGAGGAGGAAGGCGAGGAGTAAAGGTCTATCTTCATCTATCTCATGTAAATATATATTTGAAAAACAAAATAGAAAATTATAAAACTTTCAAAATCCATAAAATCGAAAAAAAAAAAAAAAAAAAAATTGAAAAATCTTCAAAAATATTGTCAATTTGTCATGTTTTCTCGGTTCGACAATATCTACGGTCTTTGTGATGTCATTCAAAGAATGACACGGGACTTTAGATGTTGTTCGAATTCAAAAAAAAAAAAAAAAAAAAAAAAAAAAAAAAATCAAAAATATTTTTGGGAGAAAGAGAAATGGTTTATTGTCATTTGAGTGAACTCCACTTTTAAAAGAAAGAACGAGCCATGTTTTAACATATTTTCAAATTCCATGCTCGATTCTATAAACATTTATCTGCTTTGAAAACTAAATGCTTTGAAAAATAACTCGGTTTCTATTTTGATAATCATCTGGACTTATTTGTCAAAATCTCTAACTCTCAATCAAAACCTATGTCATTGATTGAGGGGAGAATGATTTCAATTAAATTAAAAGTTATTTGGCATTAAATTGTTTTCAAAAGATGTACATGCATGTTTTATAAATGGAGTTTAAAGCCTTTACAAATCCGATCCTTATCGGTTCAAAGCTTTCACAATCAAGTCACAATTCTCCTTAAAGCTTTCAAAATCAATTTAAATCTATACGAGATCACAAATCTCAAATGCTTTGATAATTGTGATCGGGGAGAATATGTGATTTAAATTGGATTTAAACTGATAATTCGGTAAATGGTGTTATAAGAATGTACATGTCGTCCTTCCCACATGTGACAAACGATTTCAAATTTTCATGCACATGTTGAGGGGAGCATCTATCTTAAACCTTTGATTTGAACGTGATCATTCATCCCATGTGCGGGTTCCTCTAGTATGTGCAAAACTCTTTTCAAACCTCGAGGCACATATTGAGGGGAGCAAATTCATGGAAACCTCATCCTTCCCGAAATGCTATACCCACTTGATCCATTGAGGAAGTGATGTTGATATCTTTAGAAAATGGTAATCAAAAGAAGTTAATTCTTTCTCTTGTCTCCACTTGAAGTAACCAAACATGCAATGTGAAGAATCAATGACTACGAGCTTAGGAGCAAAGGACTACATCAAGAATACTAGATCAATTGTTAATGTTATATCTATTTGTATTCTATGTAATTTTGGTACATGTTGAGGTGACCTCCAGGGGAGATTGTTAGGAATTAGAAATTCAAGGTATAAAGAGTCGGTCACCTCAAGTATATGTAATCGCGAAAGCTCGTAGTCGTAGTTCTTTAAGTTAAGTAATAATTTAGTTAAGTAACACCGTGGAGGACTGGACGGTCTTTACCCACAGTATGCCCCGATCCACACCCCAGTGTGGCGTTTATGTAAGACTATAAATACTCTCTACCTTCCAAGGTAGAGTTGAGCTCATAATAATATCTTTCACTTTCTCTCACTAAGTTCCCTAAACCTCTAACTTTCTCTCTAGAATTCCATCTATATGCTACTTTGTGTTATGGTTTGATGTGTAAGTGAAAAGTTATATCTTACACTAAGTCTACCAAAGCTCAAGATTTACTCGTCTAAAATAGTAAAGCAAGAGTTCCAGCTCGCTTATTAAATGAGCGCTAAACTATACTTGCTCTGAACTATTTCAACAATAACAGCAACAACATACCAAATCCCGTCGATGCAGGGTATGGGAAAGGTAGAATGTAGACAGATCCTACCCTACCCCATGATAAACCTGAGAGTAAGGAGATTGCTTCCAGGAAGACTTCCAACAAGTGTGTGCGGTGAGAGTGCCCAAAGGTAAGTGAATGTGAGAAAGAGAGCAATAACAAGGCTAAGCAGTCAAAAGATAAAAACTAGCATACAAGACAACATAGTATATAGGCAGAAACCAACAAAGAACATAAAAAAGCGAACGCCGCAAGAGAACCAGAAAAAGAAAGGAACAAACAAGCATACAAGCAAACAGAGCAGAAAGGTAGGAAACCAAGACATAAACATCAAAAGACAAACGCCGCAAGAAACCCAACGAAAGAAAAGATAAAGCGCTAAAGAGACAGAGGACACGAGCAAAGCATACACGAACATAAGCACCAAGACAAATGCAAGCAAAGAAAAGGGGGCGAAGGGCAAACAAGACCAAGGCCTAAGAAAGAAGCAAAGGACAAAGCAGGGCAACACAAAGGGGCCTAAAGCTAAGGCAAAACAAAAAGACCAAGAAAAAGGAAAATGAAAATGCCTAAAGCCTAAAGGGAACTAGCTAAGGGGCCCAAAAACTAAAAAGCAAGGGGAAAGGATACAAAGAGACACCTATAAAGCCTAAAACAAACACACGCCGTCGAACAACCTAGCCCAAAACGATCCACGCATTCCTATATGAGGTCATATCCTCGGACAAGCAAAGCTTTTTCATGTCTTGCTTTGAACTATTTCCATATCAATATTAAAAGTATTATTTTTAACACGGATAATATTAAAAGCTGTTAGTGGACTTATTTGTATTGGATTGGTATTGTATGTGTATTGGTTTCAGCTCAAGCCTAAGTGTTTGGTTAAGCACTAGTGTAAATATTGGGTCTCATGTAAACACTATTATTAATCAATATATCACGTCTTATATGGTATCCAAGCTTTAGGTAAGATCCACCATAAAAAAAATCTATTCTCCGCTCATCGGTGATCTGGAGGGATCCTGGTTGTTTTCCTTTATTGTTTTGTTAGATTATTTTTTATACAAAACTCATAAATCCTATAAGAACTAGGTTCATTTAGCTATGAAGAAAAAGAAAAAAAAAAGTTTCATTTTGGGTTCTTTGAAGTGAAGTTCGTTGGGTTTTGGATCCGGAGTTAAAGGAATCATTTGTGTTGATCGAGTTTTTTGTTCTTGAACTTGTCGATGTTTGCAGGTAACCTAAATTAGTATTTTTTTTTGTTTATTGGCCATTAATTTTTGGGGCCGTATGGTATTCAGATCGTGTTTGGTGGATTTGACTAATAATTAGGTATTTTGTTTTGTCAATTGGTTTTTTGTTTGGGTATTTTTACTTAAAAGTCGATTTCTTAAACCTTTTTTCTTCACATTTTGTTTTATAATTTTTAACAACGGATAATATTAAAAACTGTTAGTGGACTTATTTGTGTTGGATTGGTATTGTATGTGTATTGGTTTTGGCTCAAGCCTAAGTGTTAGGTTAAGTACTAGCGTAAATATTGGGTCTCATACAAACACTATTATCAATCAGTATATCACCTCTTATATGGATCCAAGCTTTAGGTAAGATTCACCATCAAAAAATAATTCTATTCTCCGCTCATCGGCTACTCGTCGGTGATCTGGAGAGATACTAAATTTTTAGTTTTTTTTGTTAGATTTGTGTTTTATACAAAACTCATAAATCCTGTGAGAACTAGGTTCATTTAGCTATGAAGACAAAGAAAAAAAAAGTTTCGTTTTGGGTTCGTTGAACTGAAGTTCGTTGGGTTTTGTATTCAGAGTTAGAGGAATCATTTGTGTTGATCGATTTTTTTGTTCTTGAATTGGTCGATGTTTGCAGGTAACATAGATTAGTATTTTGTTTTTTTGTTTTCCATTAATATTTGGGTCGTATGGTATTCAGATCGTGTTTGGTGGATTTGACTAATAATTAGGTGTTTTGTTTTGTCAACTGGTTTTTTGTTTGGGTATTTTTACTTAAAAGTCAATTTCTTACATCTTTTTCGTCACGTTCTTTTTTTTAAGAGTCGACTAAAGCTCGACCGATCTTTTTACATTTTTTTGCAACTTGAGTCGACTACTTTTTCCCTAAACTTCGACAACTATAGTTGAATATCATTCATAATGACGAACAATATTCCCCCTCATACCATATCACACACTAATAAACTCTATGTCGTTAAATCTACCAAACTCATTCCTCTTAAACTTGATGTGTACAAAGTTAATTATGGCAACTGGTGTTACTTCTTCAAAAATCATTGTGAAAGTTTTGATGTCCTAAAGCACGTCATTTGTGAATCTACAAGTTCTTCTACAAGTACGACCTCCTCGGCTCCTATCGCGCTTTTGTTTCCTCAGTATTGAGACAGTTTGAGCGTTTGTTCCACTCCCGCTCCAACTGCGCGGGCGGGCTGTTAGTGGACTTATTTGTATTGGATTGGTATTAATACTTGTGTTAGACTAGTATTTGCATTTGTATTGGTTTAAGCCCAAACGTAAGTCTTAGGTTAGTTATTAGTATACATATTAGGTCTAATGTAAAGCTTATCATCAATCAATATATCGTGTCTTATCAATTTGACTAGTTTACACCCTCGTGACATATGAACCAACACCTTTAGAAGTTGCAACATATTTTGTCGTGAATGCTTCATCATCAAAATAATCATCACTAAGTGAATATGCTTTTAAAAGAGTAGCTATTTAAGTCTTTTTAGAGCCTTTACCTATCCAACATAAATAAAAGTTCTAAGTGTTTTAAAAATATGATTAACAAAAAAATTAATGAACAAATTATTTCAATCAATTTTGTTTGATGAACAACAAATTCTCTATATCAATTTTTTTATGAACAACAATTTTTCTTTTGATGAGCATATTAATTTTGACGAACAAACAAATACTGATAAACATACTTCATAAGTTGTTTTTGATAAACATGAAATAAAATCATTAAACATATGTACCTTTCAGTGACGAACGTTCTGCATTTTTCCACCTTTTTCAGGCTCATTATTTACTTTGTTACTTCTTCCGCTTCTATATTCTAAAAATGTATATTTTATATTTGTCAAAATCATATTATACAAGAATAGCTATAATAAACTGAATTTTTTAACTCTAAATAATGAACTTACACATTAAATATACCTTTTTCCTAATTTCAAGCTCGACAGTCAAATTTATTTTTTTCGTTTCTTCATTTTCATTAGTTGATCCGAATAAACCTACTAATTTATTACTTTTCTTCTAGGTTCTAGAAAGTCAAAAATTTTTGTTAGTTAAAATCAGATTATACATGTATAAACTAAAACTAGCAGGGTATCCGCGCGTTACAGCGGCGGGCACCATACAATTAAAATATTCAGCGAATTATTTTTAGATTTATATTTGACAATACAATAGATATACATACAACGATACTTTTAGTTTTGAAACCTGTTATTCAATAACAAAAATTTTCATATAAAAATTGTAGATTATCCACGTGATGTGGTGACAATAATGAGTTGGTAGTAGGCATATTGTAAATGTATTAGATAAAAGTAGTTAGAATATTCGTGAAATAAGTTATCATTAAATAATAACACCATAATGACTTTTAAAAATCACTTACATTATACTAAGAAAATTTAGTTCTCAAAAATAATGTTTGTTAAATTTGTCCCACATAGATGGATGATAAAAGTAAAAGATTACTTATAAAGATAATAATAAAAATAAATATACAATAAATCATGTGGGTTACTTTAAAGAGTATAATTATTAATATTCAAATATATATATATATATAATTAGCACTTAGCACTTTGGACCTTAGCATCCTTTGCTTTGAAAAAATCGTCCAATTTTTATAAAACAAAGTTTTTAGTTTTTACGGTAAGTTTTATTAAAAAAAATTCCAAAAGGCGCATATGTTGATTCTCGAGACACTCTTGCGATTTAATAATATTTTATGAACATTGTATTTTAATATGCATTTTTAAACTCTATTGATTTAACAATATCGTTTTCAAACGACTTTTATGGGCTAGCCGAACCGGTGGTGAGTCCGGTTCGGTTGAACCGATTACCCGGTCCGCTTTTTTAAAACCATATGTACTGTGAGCTTGTTTACATATAAATTGTATGAAGATTTGTGTGTTTTATTAGTTTGTACAATATGTATAATAACATGTATTTTTCATATTAGGGGTGTTTTAAAATAACATTTATTAGTGATTTATGTTATGACGCTTTTTTTTATTATACTAAATTACTTTGTATTTTTTATTATTTTTAAAAACATGTTTAAAAAGTGCTTTAAAGTATTGCAACAAATGCTATTATAGATGTACTTATTAAAATTTGCCATTATTAGAAAGTGTTAAATCTTAATTTTTTAAGCCTTTCATTTTTGGAATGTCCCAAATGCTTTATAATATAGTATAGATATGTGTAAATGTGTATAATCATACAATTAAGACTTTACACATTTGCATCCTTTGCTTTGAAAAAATCGTCCGATTTTTATAAAACAAAGTTTTAGTTTTACTGGTAAGTTTTATTTAAAAATTCCAAAAGCGCGATATGTTGATTCTCGAGACACTCTTGCGATTTAATAATATTTTTGAACATTGTATTTTAATATGCATTTTAAACTCTATTGATTTAACAATATCGCTTTCGGACGACTTTTATGGCTAGCCGAACCGGTGGTGACTCCGGTTCGGTTGAACCAATTAGCGGTCCGCTTTTTAAAACCATACGTATCTATGAGCTTGTTTACATATAAATTGCATGAAGATTTATGTGTTTTATTAGTTTATTAATATGTATAATAACATGTATTTTTAATATTAGGGTGTTTTAAAATAACATTTATTTATTGTTATGAACGGTTTTTTATTATACGCTTTTTTTATTATACTAAATTACTTTGTATTTTTTATTATTTTTTAAAAACATGTTTAAAAAGTCTTTAAAGTGATATTGCAACAAACGCTATTATAGATGTCTTATTAAAATTTACTATTATTAGAAAGTGTTGAATATTAATTTTTAAGTTTTTCGTTTGAACGTAAAATATCACAATTGATATTAGACCAAATACTTTATAAATATAGTATAGATAAACTCAAAATTAAACCGTAAATGATAAATTTATGATACGGATTCATTGTTACCAAAACAGATTATGCGTTTTTTTCTACTTTAATTGCAAAGAAACCGTAAATTAACCTCCAATACTGTCGGAACGATTAGACGTTTAGGTTTCTGAAATTACATTTTTAACCCTCTTTGTTGGTATGTTGGATGAAATAAATGGCTTGGATTACTTTATATCTTTTTGATACTTCGCATATGATTGCAACTCAAAGATAAAAATGAGAAACTAGTCTAAGTACGTGGTGATAAATGTAATTTAATCAAAGTAAAGGGGACATCGTCGAACTTATATTTCTCAATAACGCACTTTCCCCTCCCAAGTCAGAATAAGCAATAATCACTGGGTCAAACAAAAAACAAACACCGGAAAAGAAAAGATGACGTCAGCGCCTGTAATCGGGGTAGGAGTCCTTGTGGTGAAGGAAAATAAAATACTTTTGGGTCGTCGCAAAAGTTCAATCGGTTACAACACTTACGCGCTGCCCGGTGGTCGCCTTGAGTTCGGTCAGTCATTTCTTTAAACCCCAATATCTCAATTCTCACACTAATGTATACTGCATTGTAAGTTGGTAACATTGTTAGATATATAAATATTAAAATATATATTGTTCCCCTTTATTTAATTTTTACAGTTTTTGAATATTATAAATTTATAATGCTGCTTTAATAATAGTTAGGTAATAAGCTTTTTTTTAGTATCGAGACAGCTTATGGTTACAGAGGTTTTTTAGAAGCCATTGTGAAGTACTTAATCTAAAAGAGATTTTTAGGGTGTACAGAGGTTTTTTAGAAGCCATTGTGAAGTACTTGATCTAAAAGAGATTTTTTGGGTGTTTGGGATTGTGTTTTTTGTTTGAAAAATGTGGTCAAAAGATTGAATGACAATTGATGGTGTCATCAAACCCGCTAATGTGAATTAAGAATAAAATCAGTTTATGGTTTTATTGAATTCATGAGGCATTAGTGAGATTAATTTTGATAATTAATGCGACCGTTTTTTTCCATCGCTTCCTCACCTATATATTGAGAGTTATTCTCTCATTTTGATACCCACCGAAAACACATAACTCATTCCTCTCTTTTTGTTGTTGACCTCGATGTTGATTCATTTTGTATCGGTTCGTAATAGAGGGAAGACGTGGTTTTGGTTCGCTTTGATAACTCGTTTGTGCTAACGGAGTTATCTGTTATTGTTGTATACTGGGAGATAGACGTTCACGATTCTCAATGTTGTTGTTGTATCCTGAGAGATAGACGTTCACGATTCTCAAGCATCGTGGAGAGGACGAATCTGTCTTAAAGAAACTGTGAGCATCACAGGCCTCAACAGTTTCTTTACTTGTGTTTTTGTGTCTCAACAATCAAAAGAATTAAGGTATAATTTTCTACACTTTTATGTTTTCATGTTATGTCTTATTTGGCTCTAGTAGCAATACACATAATATATACAACAATCTTAAGACAGATTATTTTGCTATTAGTGACTGAAATAACGAGGCATCATATATTGACAAAACTTTTTGATTTGTGGAAGAAATATCAATGTTGTGTCGTTTCATAAGTGAAATTATCTAAAGAAATATCAATGGTATTGGAACCGACATTGGTGGAATGGTAGATGTATCCTGTTGAATGGTGACAGAAAACATGGATACAACTTCCTTTTCCTCTTTTGTTTTATTAGCTTCAGTATCAAACGGTTTATCAACAAGGAATTGGTCCCCATAGTTGAAGTCTTTCTCAAGGTGTTTAAGAGAAGATAGGGTTTCAGTAGAGTTGTTTGTTTAATCCAGGAGCTCTTGATCATTAGTTCTTAGCTTGAGATTTTCCTGGAGATTTGGATAAGCTTGTTTCACAAACTCATCTACTGCTATCCCAATATCTTGAACACCAGGCACTATTTCCTTGTCCCCTGATTCTGACTTCTCAATGGTACCAGTTTCAGTAACAGTCTCCGTCTGGACCTCTTGTTCAATCATATCAACATTTCCACCCTCGTTCTCCTGAGTGTCTGACTTTATGTCACTGGAGCCGTCATTGATCTCAGGAGTTGGAGAACATTCCCCTTCAGCTCCACTTGGCTCCTTAGCAGAAGATGACTTTGTGGTTCGTTTCTGGAGTACATATTTGGTAGTGGTCTTGGGAGCTGGAGAAGAAATAGTCAATAATGTCTCTACAACCTGCACAACTTCCTCTGCTTTTCCTTTACCTTTACTATCAACATTTGGAAGGGAGTGACGTAACCTGGAGTCTGGTTCAGTAATGGTCACACCCTTCCTTGGTCGTCTCTTCGACTCCTCTTGTTCCCGTAAACTGGCATCAATGCCCTTTTGTAGGTTGATGTCATCAACATCCTTAAGTGCCAGTTCGGTCATTTGTTTCTTAGACCCTCTTCCCTTGCGTGCTCCTCCCTTTCTCTTCTTCTTGCTTTGTGAGGATGGATTAGCAGTAGTAGATTTATCTTGTCCTTTTTTGGGAAGGGTGGCATAGGATGATTTCGATGACTTTGATGATGTTTTTGTTGATTTTGTTGATGTTAGATTAGGTGATTAACGCAAGCTCAAAACAACATATTTTAGGGAGGTATACTGGGGTAGAGATGAAGAGTACTATAGACGAAATACACTAGTGTGGTCAAAAACATCTTTAATGAAGTTTGTTTGATTTTTTCAAAGATTACAACTAATAAACGAAACACTTGATATATTTACGCACCACCAAAAGCACCTATGGTTGGTTCACTATAAAATCTATGATTTGTAATTATATATTTCTTTATTAGTTTGATTTAGTTCTCTAATAGCTACAGATTTTAATTATTTTCTTTTAAACATTTCATTTTTATCTACTTTCCTTGTTTGATTCCCAGGTGAAAGCTTTGAGGAATGTGCATCAAGAGAAGCAAAGGAGGAAACTGGGCTGGACATTAAGGATATACAATATGTAACAGTAACCAATGACGTCTTTTCAGAAGCTGCAAAACAGCTGCATCTTGTTGCTGTTTATATGCGTGCTATTTTAGCAGATCCTGATCAGCTTCCTCAAAACGTTGAGCCCGAAAAGTGTGATGGTTGGGATTGGTACGACTTGAAAAACTTGCCCCAACCACTTTTTCGACCTTTGGAGACTTTGTTGAAAAATGGGTTCAGTCCCTTTCCTACTGAATTAGAGTGATTGTAGCAAATGTTTGCAACTTCTAGTGAGAATATGATCCTTTTACGGTATACTAAGTTACAAATTTAAAGTTTGAAATTGACCATGTAATGTGAAATTATGAACACATGACCTATCAAGGTTAGGTCGCTACGATTCTTAACAAGACAATGAATATTGAAGTGTAAACAAGAGGTTGTTTAGGATCACTTGTTTTGTTTATGTGTTTGTTTGCATGTACAAAAACAGTTATGGATGTTTGTATACAACTATATTAATTAATTAAATATGCATTTAAAAGTAAGCAAGTCTATATTGTTGTTTTCAAAAAGATAAACACTTTGGAATAGGTGATTTCAAAATTCCTCTTTTTAGTAAGAGTAGATATGTAATTAATAAACAAGGGATACAACATCTTTTGAAACTAATACGAACGCATAACTTGAAACTTCACCTTTTAAAATAATGTCATTAGTGCATTCTAATGCCCATGCCACTATACTATGAACTACCATATTCCCTTCTATTTCCACTTACAACCCTTATGGACTAATTCTTTGACTGCAATAAAACTGCGCCAAATATAGCTTGAACGGTAACCAACTTTTGCATCAAAAAAGCTTGAATCGCAGGAAATAGTGAGCCTTTAATACCTTACCAGCTAATGTCGTCGAAGATGTGATCAAGCGCCACACTTGCTCCGCAAGTAAGGACCTGTTGAAAGCCGTACCTCCTCGAGATTTTGATACAAACATTCTTTCCCACAGGGCAGCCAGATTGGATTTTGTTTCACACCATCAACCCACCGAAATAAATTTAAAGCTCTGTGACTATCATCAATTAATGTAGCGGGAAAAGAAAATATTGAAATGAGATATGTTCAATCGAGCTAAATTCAACATACCTTTTAACTCTCTATTGCGGTCTTCAGGAAATACGTTCATGATATTGGAATGCAACATGTATGAAAGATGTAACAATTAACAGATGTTAAAATGAGGAGAGCCAACTATACACTGCACTCTTTTTCAATTAACTAAAGTTTTATTGATGTGGTTTTTCTTGAGCAATATTTTTAAGAGTAAATTGCAAAATCGTCCTCGTGGTTTAGCCAAATTGCAGATTTCGTCCGATTGTTCATTAAGTGCAAAACAGTCCTTATTTGACATTTGTTTCGCCCGGTTTGGTCCCCGAAACTAACACCGTTAGTTTGTGCTCGTTAATGAACAAGACGGACGAAATCTGCAATTGGCTAAACCACGAGGACAATTTTGCAATTTACTGCTTTTTATATAAAATGTTTTATATAAAAGCGTTTTATAAAAAGTTTTATATAAAACGCTTTTATATAAAGTTTTTATATAAAATGTTTTATGTAAGAATATTAAAAAATTTTTATAGAAAACGTTTCATATAAAACAACATTTTTATATAAAACTTTTTATATAAAAACATTTTCGAAAAAAAGTTACTTGACGATAAAATTATTCAAAAAATCGAATCGAAAACGGATAAAACGTTATTTTTTTCCCGCTTTCATTTTTTTCCATTTTCATCCGATTTTATCTGCTTTCATCCATTTTGTTTGTTTTCTTTTACTTTTTATCTGCTTTTCTTACGATTTTGTTTGTTTTTATCCGCTTTGGTTTGTTTTGTCCGCTTTTCTTACTACCGCTTATTTATATAAATGGGAAAGAAATTACGTTTTGTTCGATTTTTATATAATAATTTTTATATAAGCAGATAAAATCGGATGAAAATGGATAAAATGAAAACGGGAAAAAATTACGTTTTGTCCGCTTTTATCCGTTTGGCTTAGTAGTTTGATTAAATTATACATTGTGGTTAAATTGTTGTATATTTTAGTGAAGGGTAAATTAAATAGTGTATTAATCAGTATGTCTTGAATAGTGTTTTTAGTTGTATTTGTGCTTCAAATAGTTTGTACATTGTGTTTTATAAATTATATTTTTATCAAATGGGTGTTTTAAATACGACATTAATTACAAACGTTGACCAATCAATATGTGTAGGTGTTTATGCATAAAGTAATTATACATATAACTTAAGTAGTTGTATTTGCTTAAAATCTATATGGAAATCTTAAAAATTAGAAGAGAGAGAGTCATCCTCCATTATAAGTAGTATAGACTAGCCGAAAGACAGAGAGAGAGAGTCATCCTTCGCGGCGACATAGTTGCAATGACATACTGCCTTTAATGACATAGTTGCATATAGATGTTCGTGTTGTAAAATTGGCATAGTCTAAAAATCGGCTAAATCGAGTATAAATCGAACAAAAATGACTAAACCGCCAACTCGGTTAATGCGGGTCAACTTTTTCCAAAAATTAAAATTGAGATTTTATTTGAGTAAATTGCAAAAATCGTCCTCGTGGTTTAGCCAAATGCAGATTTCGTCCGCATTGTTCATTAACGAGCACAACTAACGGTGTTAGTTTCGGAGACCAAACTGACGAAACAAAGGTCAAATAAGGACTGCTTTTGCACTTAATGAACGAAGTACGGACGAAATCTGCAATTTGGCTAAACCACGAGGACGATTTTTGCAATTTACTCTATTTTTAATAAAGTAATACTCTTTACTGGACTCTACATTGAAAAAATGAAATACAGTGGGGAGTGTTATGAATTACCATTCACATATACATAAATGTATGCCACATTAATACTACTTATAATGCACAAATAATTTTTTACATCATTAATTGCACTAAGACATCTCTTCTTAAACGTAAATTAAGAAATACAACTACCAAAAGCTAAAAGTACAACATCTATATTAATTATAAAGCAATTTTGCACTTCCCTACTATTTTTTTTAAGTCTCCCATAAATAATTTCTAAGCAAATACGCATATTAAAGCATTGTGTATAATTAACTTTTACACAACTACATACATAAGTTGACGGGTAAACAAATACCATTAGTTCAGTTCTTAAAACTAGAGGTGGCAAATGGGTCGGGTCGGGTCGGTTTGGGTCATGGGTCAAATGATGTATGGGTCAAATGGGTCATGGGTCAAACGGGTCATACTATAAGAATGGGTTGAATGGGTCATGGGTCAAACGGTTGGGTCGAGTTGGGTCGGGTCGACTCGTTACATTTTCACCGCAATCATGCTACTATAGTATGTTTCATCCGCTTTCATCCGCTTTTACGCCGCCGCTTTTTACGCCGTCCGCTTTCACGCTTTCATTCGCTTTTACGCTTTCATCCGCTTTTGCGGGTTTTCGTCCGGTTTTAACGCTTTCATCCGCTTTTTGCGTTTGCCGTTTGCTTTTTTACGTTTTCATCCGCTTTTGCGCGCTTTCATCCGCTTTATTACGTTTCGTCAAATTTTTACGCCGTCCGCTTTTTACGTTTTCGTCCGCTTTTTACGCTTTAATCCGTTTTTGCGCTGCCGTCCGTTTTTAAGTTTTCGTCCGCTTTTGCGCGTTTTCGTCCGTTTTTACGCCGTCCGTTTTTACGTTTTCATCCGTTTTGCGTGTTTCGTCCGTTTTTACGCCGTCCGTTTTCACGTTTTCATCTGCCGCGCGTTTTCGTCCGTTTTATTACGCCGTCCGTTTTACGCCGTCGTTTTGCGGCGTTTTGCCCGTTTTTCGCTGCTGTTTTTACGTTTTACGTCCGTTTTTGCGCGCCGCCGTCCAGTTTTTACGCCGTCAATTTTTACGTTTTCATTCGTTTTGCTCGTTTCGTCCATTTTTACGCCATCCGTTTTGGCGCGTTTTGTCCGTTTTTAATGCCACGCGTTTTTTTACGTTTTCATCTGTTTTGCGTGTTTCGTCCGTTTTATTACGTTTTCATCCATTTTTACGCTCGTCAAATTTTTACGCCGTCCGTTTTTATGTTTTCATCCGTTTTGTGAGCCGTCCGTTTTACGCCGTCCGTTTTTTCGCTTTTCGCCCGTTTTTACGTTTTCGTCCGTTTTATTACGTTTTCGTCCGTTTTACGTTTTCATCATTTTGCTTTGCCGTCCGCTTTATTACGTTTTCTTCCGTTTTACGTTTCGTCCGTTTTCGTTTTCTTCCGTTTTTCGCGTTTTCATCCATTTTATCGTTTTGCCTTTTTGTTTTCGCCCTTTTATTTACGTTTTCATCTGCTTTTTACAATTTCACACGCTTTAAATAAGTAAAACGGACGAAAACGAAAAACAGATGAAAACGTAAAAATGGACATAACCGTAAAAAGGGGTCAAAATAGAAGAAAAGTAAAACCGACGAAAACGTTAAAAAATGTATTTAAAACGTTAAAAAACGTATTTAAAACGAGCGAGATGAAAACGTAAAAAAAGGGACGATAACATAAAAAAACAGAAGAAAATGTAAAAAACGGACGAAAACGTAAAAAAAACGGAAGAAAACACGCAAAAACAGATGAAAAAGTAAAAAGAACGGAAGCAAATGTAAAAAAACGGATGAAAACGCGCAAAAACAGATGAAAACGTAAAAAAATGGACGAAAACGTAAAAACGAAAACACGCAAAAACAGATTAAAACGTAAAAAAACGGACGAAATCGCCCAAAAACGGATGAAACGTAAAAACGGACGAAACGAGCAAAACGAATGAAAACTTAAAAATTGACGAAAACGTAAAAACGGACAAAACGCTAAAAACAGATGAAAACGTAAAAAATGGACGAAACGTAAAAACGGATGAAAACGCCCAAAACGGATGAAAACGAAAACCGACGAAAACGTAAAACGGACGAAAACGATGAAAACGTAAAAACGGATTAAAACGCGCAAAATGGACGAAACGTAAAAAGGCCGAAACGTAAAAACGGATGAAAACGAAAATATTGTCGAAAACGAAAACGGCCGAAAACGTAAAATGCGTATTAAAACGTAAAAATGGACGAAAACACGCAAAACGGACGAAAACGTAAAAATGCACAAAACGCGCAAAAACTAAGAAAACGCGCAAAAACTTAAAAACGGACGAAAACGTAAAAACGGACGAAACGCGCAAAAACGGATGAAAACGTAAAAAACGGTGGAAAACGTTAAAAACAACGAAAACGTAAAAAATGACGAAAACGCACAAAACGGATGAAAATGTTAAACCGGCGAAAAAATATGAAACGATAAAACATAAAAGAACATAAAAAACACGACATCTAATGATGGTTGAGTTATCATCCGACCCTTAAGTGACCCATTCGACCCATTTGTTGACCCATTCGACCCATTTGTTGATTCACATAAGTCCATATGTTGACCCATTTGACCTGTTCTTTGCAAATGGGGTAACCCAATCCAACCCATAAGTTGTTATTTTTGACCCATAACAACCCATTTTTCGCTAAATGGGTTGTGATTGCCACCTCTACTTAAAACACATCTCAAGTAAAAATACAAATTATTAAGCCTATTGTACAAACTGCTTTCCCATGGTCTCAGTTTATTTGACCAAGTCAAGTTTCAACAACCAACATTAAGAATCAAGAAAGCCAACGACTTCAACTACAAGCCAAGAACAACAACGATTTTGTCCCAACTAATCTCTACAACGACACACAAACAAACTCGAAATAAAAAATTAAAGATCTCGGGTTTGGTCATTTCAAGATAAAAGATTTTTATAGATACAACCCTAAACCCATCATCAACCTTTTTATATCAAGCCAAATTGAAAACCAGCTCAAAACGCTCACCTGGTTCGTTACTCATATCAAACTCAAATGAAATCAAAGGGTTGTTTGTATTTCGGTTTTAATAAGTTATCAAAAGGAGTGACTGCGTATTCTAGTTAAGATTCAAAAGTTTGTGTTTGTTATGGTGTGGTTCGAAATAATAGCAAAAAGAAAACCACAAGAAAACCAGTGTTGTTTGGTTTGTGTGACTTGGATTGTAGAAAGAAAAGATTTGTGGTTGGGTTTTGAAGATATAAATGAGTTAAGTTGTTTTGTGGTGGCTGTGTTTTTTAGTAGAGAAAAAGGGGAGTATTGTATATAAGCATAGGTTTAGGTTATATGTGTAGTAGTGTGATATATTACGTTTATGAAAAGGGCCGAGTAATTCAAAAGAATTGGTGGGCCGAGTCTTATTGCAAGATAAATATTTGGCTGAAACCAACAAAACTTGAGTCGAATTTTATGAATATTTTGAGCTAATTATCGGGCTGATATAATGGACTGCAATTTCGAATTCGGCTAAAACTAGTGATGATTATGTGTAGATTTTATTATTGTCCAAAATGTAATGAAATTTATTAAACCATTTTCTTAGTAACTTGCGACTAACTATCAATCACTTTGACATTCTATCTCCATATTTTATCAACTCTTGCATCCATATTGTTGCAACATTACACGGGTGCACTAATATTTCTATATGAAATAGTATACTATTGCTTAAAGATATTACAACAAAAAATCTCTTTTTCTATAAAGTTATTGTCACGGTAAACATATATTAGCAGAATATTATTCTTCAGTAATTTAACTACTGGGGTATTCGCCAACAGAACGCGGATACCCTGTTAGTAGATCAGTAATGTAGTTAGTTCTTCCTCCCCTAATTACCTTTGTGAAACAAATAGTGGACGTACATACTATAAATACCACATGATATCTATGAAACAAAGTACACCAACTTCACCATTTAAAGTGATATTTTTCTTCTTAAAATTGTGGTGTGATAATCAAGCATTTAAGCCTTATATACCCTTGGATACTTAAAGTTCATAAAC
The DNA here is from genome assembly GCA_022545495.1 of Chrysanthemum lavandulifolium. NCBI lineage: Eukaryota > Viridiplantae > Streptophyta > Magnoliopsida > Asterales > Asteraceae > Chrysanthemum > Chrysanthemum lavandulifolium. Next base: position 164,100,105 of record CM040242.1, read on the forward strand.
TTTAATTAAGTCAAAAAGACTGTATTCACTCCCTCCACGGTTTTACAGTTTTATATAGGTTGATGTTTCTTGATAGTCATATACTATCTAATATAGCATTTTTTTTAACTTATTGGTAATATATAGCTAGTGTCCTATGAGAAGGCATTGGAATGGGGTGAAACAAATATTTAGATATCTTTAGGGAACAAAGATATGGTTTATATTTTACTAACCCATCAAACCAAGTTTAGTTGGTTATGCCAATGCAGGTTATTTGTCGGATCCTCATAAAGCTAGATCTCAAACTAGTTACATATCCAAGAACGGAGGCACCGGAGTTTCATGGTGTTCGCAGGAAAAAATACTTGTCACAACATCATCAAATCATGATGAAGTTATTGCACTACTTGAAGCTAGTAGAGAATGTGTATTGTAACACCCCCAATTTCGTGATAGCAGCAGAATTCAAGCTGGGTGTTACCTCATGGTAAAACAGTAATAATAATATGTAACATATTGGATTTCACAAACACATCAAACCATGATCAAAAGTAGGCGTATACTATAAGGTTTTAGAGAGAGAAAAAGTTAGAGGTTTGGGAACTTAGTGAGAGAAAGTAAAAGTATTATTATGAGCTCCAACCCTCTACCTTGGGAGGTAGAGGATATTTATAGTTTCTTACATAAACGCCACCTACGGGCTGTGGATCAGGCATACAGTGGGTAAAGACCCGTCCGTCCTCCACGGTGTTACTTAATTAAATACTATCTAACATAAAATAACTACGACTACGAGCTTTCTAACGATTACATATACTTGAGGTGACCGACACTTTAATAACTGGATTTACTAAATCCTAACAATCTCCTCCTAAGGGAGGTCACCTCAAAATACATTGAATACAAACAGATATTACATTAAGATTGTTCTTGGATTCTTATTAAGTTCTTTGCTCTGTAGCCCGCAGTCTTTGATTCTTCATTTTTGCATGTTTTGGTTAATCCAAGTGGAGGTCTTTAACTGATCCACGTGATAATGAATTTTGAGCCTGCATTGAGATCATCAGCTAACATAAATCTCTGACTCTTCCTTTGTGGTGTTGATATTATGTGATGTTGTGACATTTGGACCGACATGCTCACATTACGGATCATGATTTCTTCTCATCGAGTAGCGAAGCTTTAGATGATTCATGATATTTGCAGCAGATAGCGAAGCATGGAGTGAAAATATCGAGTCGTTGATGCATTTATCATGATTTCTTTAGAAATGAATGTGTTGTGTGAGCATGCGGCTATGGATCGACCTCTCAATTCGATCACCGCAAACGCCGAGCGCACCGCATACAACAGATTAGCAATAAGGCGCGAAAGTGTCTTTGATCACTTCGTTGAATTGAGGTACACGACCCACGGTTCCCGCTGATCAAGACAAGCACCGCTGTGATCGGTATAATTCAAGAATCTCCTTGATGTGGTTTCGCAGCTACTCTAGTTGTTCTCAAATCGGAACGCCTCAAAGAAGACAACACGGAGTGAGTGAACGATGAATTTGACATTCACCGATTGATGAAAAGAAATTTGAAAAACAATCGAGTACTGCTCAATAAAGTGTTTTTGCAATACAACGTAGGTTTTTGAGAAAAATCAATTATCAATCATAAACACCTTTTATATTTGAAATATTAATACACATTCGATGTGCTAGAGAAAATAATTTTAAGCACAACGACCGGTTTTTCAAAGGTATCCGTCAATCTATAACCTGAACTAGGATTGATTCATAATTTTGAATCACCCCATTGTTTCTGTTCAGTTGTCACATGGTTGATCTATTGGATAGATCTCACATGCCACCTACCAAGAGCTTGTTTGATGTTGGCTCTAGAAGGCTTTCCATCTTCATTGTGAATATGTTAGCATATCACTCGGATGTTCCGCAATACCACGTGGATAATGCGTGGGACTCATAAGATATAATCTCTTTCCACATGGTGTGAAACATAGAGTCTTCATTGACAGTGTCCTAAAGAGATTTATTTGATGATCTCGTGGCTCTAGACTCAATTGTGCACATTTGGTTCCTATGTCGGAGACAAGGGAGAGGGTCTCCTTCTTCAATATCAACAATCTCTAAGAGAAAGTCGATAGATTATGTAGGTTCCCAGTGAGAATGAAACAAGTCCCTTTTAAGAGAAACTTGAGTAGCTTGGGAAGTTGTAGTGCAGTGCGTCACTAGGTCCATGACGTCTTGTCTTCAATACCGACGTTACCTTAGTAACAACCAGTAGCATATGTATTGAGCCCGGTTTTTTCCCTAAGGTTGAATTATCGGAGGGCTATTTATTTTCACCCTTTTCTCATTCAATTCTTTTTCATTCTTCAACCCCTTCAGTGCTTACCAAGACTTCATAACTAGAACCTTGTTGGGTTTATTCCAGTACTAGCTCAGTCTCAGTACGCACTATTCCCATATCTCACTTTTTTCCTTTTTTCATCATACCTAAGGACTCTACACTATCTAGTGGATTGTCCCTGGGTAGATCCCTCCGGCTCTGGCGGGATCGTGAGAACGAATACCTAACCTAACCATCCTTATATCACCATACATAAAGTAAATTTGGTCGGTCTATTTGGAATTGTTCATCTGCCATTGGAACCAATTGAAAACCATTTGAAAAATCAATCCAGATACTTGTGATATATTATCAAAGCATTTTGTACCTGAATTGTTTTTGATATTTTTAGAAAAAGAGCTCCCCCTCAACATGTGCATTGTAAATTTGAAATCGTTTTGGCACACGGAGGCAGGAGGAAGGATTCACTTCTTTGATTACCATTTTTTAAAAGATATCAACATCACTTTCCTGATCAAAATTAGTATTTTTCATACTTTGTTAAGGATAATTTTGGAAAGGATGTGGTTTTTCAACAAGTTGCTCCCCCTCAATATGTGCATAGAGATTTGAAAGTGTTTTGCACATATTAGGGAAAACCTGCACATTGAAACAAAACAATCATGTTTCAATCCTTTTTGGTTTGAAGTAGATGCTCCCCCTCAACATGTGCATGAAAATTTGAAATCGTTTGGCACATGTGGGGAGGAGAGCTTGTAGAACACTATAAAACCATTTATCGAATTATCAGTTTAAATCCAATTTAAATCACAAATTCTCCCCGATCACAATTTTCAAATCATTTGAGATTTGTGATCTCTGTAGATTTAAATTGATTTTGAAAGCTTTTGAGGAGAATTGTGACTTGCTTATGAAAACATTTAACCGATAAGGATCAAATCTGAGACTTTAAACTCCAAAGATTATACATGCATGAGTATCTTTTGAAAACAATTGTATGACAAATAACCTTTTGATTTAATTGAAATCATTCTCCCCCTCAATCAATGACATAAGTTGTTGATTGAGAGATAAAGATTTTGACTAATGTTAAGTCCAGATGATTTTCAAAAATTGAGTCCGAGTTATTTTTCAAAGCTATTAGTTTTCATTAGATAGAAAATATTTGTTTAAGAATCAGAGCATGAGATTTGAAAAAATAAGATAAAGTATGGCTCTATTCTTTCTTTTAAAAAAACGGGTTATAGACTGAAACGACTATAAGCCTTTTGATTTAAATTCTCTCAAAAATATTTTTTGATTTTTTTTTTGATTTTTTTATGTACATTCGAACAACATTTAAAGACCCGTGTCATTCTTTGAATGACAGCACAAAGACCGTAAATATTATCGAATCAAGAAAAACAAGACAAAATGACATTTTTTTTTCTATTTTCTTTTGTGGGTTTTGTAATTTTGTATTTTGCTTTTTGAATAAATATTTACAAGAGATAGATGAAGAAAAACTTTTACTCCTCGTCTTCCTCTTGAAGACGTTTGAGTGTTTTCGGTTGTAGACTCTTTAGACCAAGTCGTGGGAGGATAAACTCAAAACGTTATCTAGGAAGAGCTTTGGTGAAGATGTCTGCTAACTGGTATTCAGTCCTCACAAAATAAAGTTCCACCACACCGCTTTTCCACTTGCTCCTCGATGAAATGATGTCGAATGTCGATATGCTTTGCTCTTGAATGTTGAACGTTGTTGCAAGAGAGAGCAATGGCACTTTTGTTATCACAATCTGTAGAGGATTTTGTTGAATTCAAAGCCATAGTCGATAATGGGATCTCATCCATAGGATTTGAGCACAACAAGATGACATGGCTATGTATTCACCTCTGTAGAGGATATAGATGTACTCATTTGTTTCTTTGAAGACCACCACAAGCTTATCACCCAAAACCGAGCACCTCCCGACGTGCTTCGACGTGTATCTTGACATCCCGCATGATCAACATCTCGCATAGGTCGTTAGTGACATACCGGTGTCCTTGGTACCAAAGTCCCATATTGATTGTTCCTTGGAGATACCGAAGACCCGCTTAACCGCTTCAAGGTGCTTTTAGTAGGCTTAGCTCGGTGTCTAGCACACATGCATACAACGAATGTAATATCCGGCTCATCGGCCGTGAGGTACATCGTGATCCAATCATACTACGATATTTCGCTTGAACTACCATGATCCCCGAGTGGTCCTCATCCGCTTTAGTATGCTCTATCATGGGAGTGTCAACAGGTCACAAGAATCAAATCCAAATTTCTTTAAAATCTCATTTGCATATTTAGATTGATTTATAAAATGCCTCCGGACTTTGTGAAATTTGTAATCCCAAGAAAATGACATTTGTCCCATCATTGTCAATCAAGGAAAAATAATATCATCAACATAGATTTGAACGCGAATTAAATGTTTGCTCGACTTTACGGTGAACAATGTCGGATCAACTCGATCCTTTGTCAATCCAAGAGATAGAAGAAACTTTGATAGCGTATCATACCATGCCCTGGAGCTTGCTTCAAACCGTAAAGAGCCTTCTTCAAGCGATAGACATGAGTAGGATGCTCTAGATTCACAAAACCTTCAGTTGGCCGACGATACGACTTCTTTAAGATCTCCGTTAAGAAAAGCCGTCATTACATCCATCCGAAAGACTACCATATTCTTACTAGCAAAGATTAGCCAGAAAATTTCGTTGCCTTGATACGTGCAACAGAGAAAATGATTCTTCAAAGTCAATACCCTCCTCTTGACGGTATCCTTTGCAACCAATCGAGCCTTGTTCTTTAATACATCACCATGTTCATCAAGTTTTACTTTGAAGATCCACTTTAGAGCAATGATCATAGCACGTCGGGAGCGTGTACTAATTCCCATACATCTAGTCGATCAAACTCATGAATTTCTTCTTGCATGGCATTGAACCAAATTGCCTTCATTCATGGCGCTTTGACGCCTTTTGGTTCGATCTTAGACCATAAGGCATCGGTTGCAAGTTGTTTACGAGTGGATCTTGGACGAGAGGATTTCAATGATGTTGTCCAATGGATGATCATGTGTCCATTTTCTAAGGTGTTCGTGTGGTTGTTGTTGAGGAACCAAGTAAGTAGTCGTTTTCCGATGAAGATGGTTATGACGATGGTTCAGAGCAAATATGTTCTCAAAGGGGCATCTTCGGGAGTATCAAAGGATTATCTCCAACATAGGTGCGAGACACAATTCCATGATGTACACTCGATGATTATGATGTGTTGATGAGACAGAGTGATCGCAGCAGCACTTCTTGACTTAATGACATAGAAACTAAAGGGTTAACTTCAT
>CM040242.1:164105899-164305899 GCA_022545495.1 Chrysanthemum lavandulifolium
CAAATGTTGGAGATTGTAAGAGGATAAGTTAGAGAAACCTCTGATAATGCAATGGACATGCAGCTTATATGCCAAACCATCTCAAGAAATCTTAGAATGCTTGATCACAATATGCCCAAAGTCATTAGGTGAGAGTTAATCATTTGATTCCATGCTCGATGCCTAATGCCAGTATGATATGCACTGATTCCCAATGTTTTGAATGTGAACCGAGTGCCTTTTGGGGTTCGATTCTAGATTTGTCAATGCTAAGAAAGAGAACTCATGTGCCTTCTAGAGTACAAATCTCAAGACTCTAGTGTTAAGAATGTGAAACTTAGTGCACCGATGTAGTTCGATCCCAAAGACATCTAAATGTGTGGCAAAGAGCAAAGAAACAAACTAATGTTCCCATTCCCTACGAGTAATCAGGACATTAAAGGAAGAGGTCAAAGTCTCAAGACAATACAAGGAATTAGAGACCTCGCAGCTAAGAATGTGCACCGGAAAAGAGAAGAACAATCTAGGAACTTTAAGTTTGAATCGAATAAAACGAATCGTGTTGATTCTAGTATTAGCCATAGGCGATCGTAATTAATTCGATTCGATACTATTTGCAAACCTTGTAACGGTGACGCTGAATTGCTTCTAATCATGAATGTGATGTTAATGTTCGCCTAATGATGTTAATCGTCCGCTAATATTGTTAATGCTAAAATTCATGCTAAAGGCTAAAAGGCAAAACGAAAGAAAGTTAGAAACAAGGGAAACCCACTGAAGAACATTCAAGAAAATAGGCTTTATTGATACCGCTGGTCATAAGACTAATCAATTAATGCCCACTAGAAAATGGATGCTCACCGTAGAACTATTCCTTAAGAAGTGATCACACGTGAATGTGGCTAATACGACACTAGTATCGCATCTATTCACAATGATTCCATTGCCTCACTTTCGATATGAATGCTTCTATTTCTGGCGGGTGGTCCAACCATTGTAACTAACCAAATGGAACCCATTCTTGCATGGGATCCCAATTATCCGCTATCCATTCTTGTCTCGTGTTCAACGCAGATCGCTCAAATCGCTCGCGGGTACCGGACTCGTGTTGTTCCAAGCATATGACCGAGACCGGTCATGCTCATGAACTTCGTGAGCAAATTCATCGGACCGTTAGATTTGGTAATGATCATTTTGGTGCTATTATGGGTTATGGAGATTATGTTGTTGGTGATAGTGTCATCTCCGAGTGTATTAGTGGAAGGTTTAGGTCATAACTGCTCTCTGCTGGTCAATTTCGTGATTCCCGATCTAGAAGTAGCCTCGAAAACATACCGCTTTGTTAGAGATCTTAATGGTAAGGAACTCTGAAAGGAACTCGTGGCTCAAACCTTTACACCATCTCTATCGATGACATGATGAGAGCCTCCAACTGCTTGTTATCTAAGGCTTCAAAACAAAGTCATGGTTATGGCATCGCTCGCCTCAATCACTTGAACTTCGGCACCATCAACGATCTTTCCGTAAAGGACTTAGTTGTAGGTTTACCTAGACTAAAGTATGAAAAGATCATCTTTGTTCAAAGATGTCAATTGGGAAAAAGTATGCCCATAAACCCAAACCTACTAACTCGTCACGAAGTTCTTCATATGATTCATATGGATTTATGTGGACCAATGAGGTGCAGTAATATTGGGAAGAAATATGTGTTGGTTATGGTTGATGATTACCTAGATTCACTTGGGTCAAGTTCTTAAGGACAAAGGATGAAACTCACGATATCATCATCAAACTCATCAAACATTTGCGAGTTCGACTAAACAAAATGTCGAGTTATCGTAATGCAGACAATGGGCCGAGTTTGTCAACAAACAACTTAGTAGAATTCTATGAAAGCGTTGGAATCAGCCATCAAAGAAGTGTTCCACGAACCCCTCAACGTAATCGGTGTAGTTGAAAGACCAATCGTACTCTTTGTTGAAGCCGCTAGAACAATGTCGATATACTCAAAGGTTCCAATGTTTCTCCGAAGTGAAGCAATTGCCACTTGCATACTACACAAAATCGCTCTGATTCACACTGTTCATGGAAAAACTCCATATGAACTTGTCCACAATGTAAAACCTAATCTATCTTTCCTTCGTGTGTTTGGTGCATTGTGTTATCCAACTAATGAGGGGTCAAGACTTAGGCAAACTTAGGGCCAAAGTCGACATTGGAGTATTTGTAGGATATGCATCAAACAAAAAGGATACCGAATCTACAACAAAGAACCCGAAATATCATGGAAACAATTCACGTTACGCTTGATGAGTCGACGGTCAAATGGCTCCCTGACACTCCCACGGACCCGTGACTTCAAAAGCAGTCCCATTGGTTCATCCCTTGTTCCAAACTCCTCTCAAGAAACTCCATATGTACCTCCATCCAAGATGATGTAAAGAAATTGTTTGATCCTATGTTTGATGAACTGATGATTCAATTACTAATGAGGTATCGATTCCTACAAGAGAGGATGCTCATATTCCAAGAAATGATGTCAATCCCTCGCTTCAATATCTTTAAGTCAAGAAGCACCACGATCCTTCGTCCTTCATCATCAACATCATCATTCTTCAAATGTACATCATGGAAATGTTTCGACATCAATGATGAAGTTAATCCTTTTGCGACTCACGAAGATGCTCCATTTGAAAACATATTTGCTACTCCCGAATCATCATCGTAACCATCTTCTTCGTGAGACATCGACTAAACTACCTCGGCCTCAACAACCGCCACATGAACACCTCGTAAAATGGACTCACGATCATCCCTTAGACAACATCATTGGAAATCCTCTCGTCCATGACAACCCGTAAACAACTCGCCACTGATGCCTTATGGTGCTTCTTCAACTCCGTGCTATCTAAGATCGAACCAAAAGATGTTAAACCATGCCATGAATGAAGATAGATGGTTCAATGCCATGCAAGATGAAATTCATGAGTTTGATCGCCTTGATGTACGGGAGTTGGTACCGCTCGATCGTGCTATGATTATAGCTCTAAAATGGATCTTCAAAGTAAAGCTTGATGAGCATGGTGATGTGTGAAGAACAAGGCTCGATTAGTTGCTAAAGGATATCGTCAAGAGGGAGGCATAGACTTTGAAGAATCTTTTGCTCCATTTGCTCGAATCGAGGCAATCGTAATCTTTAAAGCTAATGCCGCTAGTAAGAACATGGTAGTTTATCGATGGATGTAAAGACGGCATTTCGAATCCGGAGATCTTAAAGAAGTCGCTCACGCCGCCCAACTGAAGGATTTGTGAACCAAGAGCATCCTACTCACGCTTATCATTTGAAGAAGGCTCTTTACGGTTTAAAGCAAGCTCCAAGGCATGGTATGATGACATCACAAAGTTTCTTCTTTCAACCGGATTCATCAAAGGAGCAATGATCCTACATTGTTCACCAGAAGTCGCAAAACATTTGATTCATGTTCAAATTTATGTTGATGATATTATTTTGCCTCGATCGACCCAATGGAATGTGATCGTTTTCAAATGAAATGAGTTCAAAGTTTCAAATGTCAATGATGGGACAAATGTCATTTTCTTGGGATTACAAATTTCACAAAGTCCCGAGGCATTTTCATAAATCAATCTAAATATGCAATGTAGATTTTAAAGAAATTTGGATTTGATTCATGTGACCGCGACACACCCCATGATCGACCGAACCAAACTAGATGAGGACCTCTCGTGGATCATGATTGACCAAACGAAATATCGAGAGTATGATGGATCCCCATGTATCTCAACGCTAGTAGACCGATATCTTGTTCGTTGTTTGCATGTGTGCTAGATACCGCTGCTAAGCCTACTAAAAAGCACCTTGAAGCGCTTAAACGGGTCTTCGGTATCTCCAAGGAACCATCAATATGGGTCTGCACCAAGGACACCGGTATGTCACTAACGGCCTATGCGATGCCGATCATGCAGTTGTCAAGATACACGCCGGCACGCCGAGGTGCTCGCTTTGGGTGATAAGCTAGAGTCGGTCTTCAAAGAAGCAAATGAGTACTTCTATTTCCTCTACAGAGGCTGAATACATAGCCATGTCTTCTTGTTGTGCTCAAATCTTATGGATGAGATCTCAATTATCCGACTATGGCTTTGAATTCAACAAAATCCTCTGCATCGTGATAATAAAAGTGCTATTGCTCTCTCATGCAACAACGCTCAACACTCAAGAGCAAAGCATATCGACATTCGACATCATTTCATCGGGAACAAGTAGAAAAAGGTGCTGGTGGAACTATATTTTGTGAGGTCTCGAATATCAATTAGTGACATCTTCACCAAAGCTCTTCCAAGAGAACGCTTTGAGTTTATTCTTCCACGCCTTGGCTTGAAAAGCCTTCAACCGTAACACTCAAACGCCTTCGTGAGGAAGACGAGGAGTAAAGGTCTATCTTCATCTATTTTTGTAAATATTTATTTGAAAAACAAAATACAAAAATATAAAAAAACTTTCAAAATCCATAAAATTTGAAAATTGAAAATCTTCAAAAAATATTGTCATTTTGTCATGTTTTTTCCTGTTCGATAATATCTACGGTTTTTGTGTTGTCATTCAAAGAATGACACGGACTTTAGATGTTGGTCGAATTTAAAAAAAAAAAAAAAAAAAAAAAAATCAAAAAAATATTTTGGGAGAAAGAGAAACAATGGTTTATTGTCATTTTCGTGCAATAACCCGGTTTTAAAAGAAAGAATGAGATCCATGTTTTATCATGTTTTCAAAATTCATGCTCGATTCTATAAACATTTATCTCATTGAAACTAATCGCTTTGAAAAATAACTCGGTCTCTATTTTTGATAATCATCGTGACTTATTTGTCTGTAAAATCTATCTCAATCAACAACCTATGTCATTGATTGAGGGGAGAATGATTTCAATTAAATTAAAAAGTTATTTGGCATTAAATTGTTTTCAAAAGATATACATGCATGTTTTATAAATGGAGTTTAAAGTCTTAAAATCAGATCCTTATCGGCTCAAACGCTTTCACAATCAAGTCACAATTCTCCTTAAAGCTTTCAAAATCAATTTAAATCTATACGAGATCACAAATCTCAAAAGTTTTGATAATTGTGATCGGGGAGAATGTGTGATTTAAATTGATGTAAACCGATAATTCGGTAAATGGTTTTATAAGAATGTACATGCAATCCTTCCCACATGTGACAAACGATTTCAAATTTTCATGCACATGTTGAGGGGAGCATCTATCTTAAACCTATGATTTGAACTGTGATACTTATCTCATCGTGCAAGTTCCTCTAGTATGTGCAAAACTCTTTTCAAACCTCGAGGCACATATTGAGGGGGAGCAAATTAATGGAAACCTCATCCTTCCTGGAATGCTATTTCTACTTGATTTGATGTGGGAAGTGATGTTGATATCTTTAGAAAATGGTAATCAAAGAAGTTAATTCTTTTCTTCTTGCCTCCGTGTGCAAAACATTTTTCAAATATTTGATGCACATGTTGAGGGGAGTTCTCGTTTAAAATATCAAAAACAATTCGTACAAAATGCTTTGATAATATATCACAAGTATCTGAATTGATTTTCAAATGGTTTTCAATTGATCCAATGGCAAAGAACAATAAATAGACCGACCAACTTTACTTCATGTACGGTGATATAAGGATGATAAGGTTAGGTATGTGTTCCCATGATCCGCTGTAATCGGAGGGATCTACCCAGGACAATCCACTAGTTAGTGTAGAAGTCCTTAGGTATGATGATAAAAGGAGAAAATGAGATATGGGAAGAGGCGGACTAAGACCGAGCTAGTCATGGAATAAACCCAACAAGGTTCTAGCTATGAAGTCTCGGTAATCAAGGGGTTGAAGAATTAAAAGAATTGAATGAGAAAAGGGTGAAAACAAATAGCCCTCCATTTATTCAACCTTAGGGCGAAACCGGGTTCACTTCATATGCTACTGATGGTAACATCGGTATTATGAGACAAGACGTCATGGACCCAATGGCACGCATCGCACTTCAACTTTCCAAACCACTCAAGTTCCTCTTAAAAGGGCTTGTTTCATTCTCAGGGAGGACCGACATTATCTATCGACTTTCTCTAGAGATGGTTGATATTGAAGAAGGAGACCCTCTCTAGTCTCCGTCATAGGATCCAAATATGCACAAATTGAGTCTAGAGCCACGAGATCATCAATAAATCTCATTAGGACACTTTCAATGAAGACTCTCGTTTCACACAATGTGGAAAGAGAGATTATCTTAGTCCCACGCACTATCCTTGTGGTATTGCCGTAACATCCGAGGTGATGTGTTTACATATTCACTATGAAGATGGAAAGCCTCTCGAGCCAACATCAAACAAGCTCCCGGTAGGTGGCATGTGAGATCTATTATATAGATCAACCATGTGACAACCGAGCAGGAAACAATGGGGCTTATCTCTTGAATCAATCTCTGTTCGGAGTTATGGATTGACGGATACCTTTGAAAACCGGTCTTTGTGCTTAAAAACTCTTTTCTTTAGCACATCGACCGTGTACTCATTTTTCAAACCAAAAGGTGTTTTATGATTGATAATTGATTTTCAATAAAACCTTCGCTTGTATTGCAAAACAATTTCTATCGAGCAATACACGATTGTTTTTCAAATCTCTTTTCATCAATCGGTGGACTTAAAATTGCCGTTCACTCACCGTGTTGTCTTCTTTGAGATGTTCCGTTTGAGAACAATAGAACAACAGAACCCCTGGTTCACTCACCGTGTTGTCTTCTTTGAGATGTTCCGTTTGAGAACAACTGAACGGTAGAAACCCATAGGAAATTCTTGAATTATACGATCACGAGCAAGACATGTATCGATCAACGGGAACCGTGGGCGTGTAATTCAATTCAACTAGTGATCAAAGACACTTTCATGCGATTTATTGCTAATCATTGTAGGCGGTACACCCGACGCTTTGCGCCTAATCGTAATGAAGCGGTCACATCCATAGCGCATGCTCACTTAACACATTCATCTAAAATCGAAATCATGATTAGTGCATCAATGACTCGATATTTTCACTCCATGCTTTTGCTACGCCGCTACCAATACCATGATTCAACAAATGCTTCGCTACTCGATGAGAAGATATCATGATCCGTAATGTGAGCATGTCGGTCCTAAAGTCACTACATCACATAATACCAACACCACAAAGGATGTGTCGAAATTGTTGATAGTGATGATCTCAAAAGATGGCTCAAAATTATTATCACGCGTGATCGTTAAAGACCTCCACTTGAAGTAACCAAACATGCAATGTGAAGAATCAATGACTACGAGCTTAGGAGCAAAGGACTACATCAAGAATGCAAGATCAATTGTCAATGTATTATCCGGTTGTATTGATGTATTTTTGGTACATGATTGAGGTGACCTCCTGTAGGGGAGATTGTTAGGAATTAGAAATTCTCGGTAAAGAGTCGGTCACCTCAAGTATATGTAATCATTTGAAGCTAAATGAGTCGTAGTTATTTTAAGTTAAGTAGTATTTAGTTAAGTAACAAAGTGGACTGACGGTCTTTACCCACTCAGATGCCCGATCCACAACCGACTGTGTGGCGATTTATATGACTATAAATACTCTTTACCTTCCAAGGTAGAGTTGGAGCTCATAATAATATCTTTCACTTTCTCTCACTAAGTTCCCTAAACCTCTAACTTTCTCTCTATAATTCCATCTATATGCTACTTTGTGTTATGGTTTGATGTGTATGTGAAAAGTTATATCTTCAGTAATTAATGGAAAAATAGAAGACAAAGAAATAAAAGAATATATTTAGATAAACTAAAAGAAAAATAAAATAAAATAATACTATGAAGAAACACAAGAATATAATTTATTAGAAATATAAAAGATTTAATGAAAAGGCTAAACTTATAACAATTCCATAACTTCAAGAAGAAATAAAAAATGTTAAAGCAAAAATAGTCACTATAAAACAAAGAATAAATATATTAGAAAAAAGTAAAGATAAAGCAAAAGATATAAATAATAATAAAGATACAGAACATCTAGTAATATGGCTATTAATAATATACAAAGTATTAGCACTCAAAGGTGGTACATTAAAATAAATATTGTAATAAATAATGATTATAGATTATCATTAATAGCTTTAATAGATTCGAGCGATTTAAATTGTATACAAGAAGGATTAGTTCCGATTAAATACTATGAAAAATCATCTCAAAGACTATCTGGAGTCACTGGAGATAAATTAAAAATAGGATATAAATTATCAAATGTTCATATTTGTAATGATAATTATTGTTATAAAACAAATTTAATTCTAGTTAAAAATATGAGTTCTCAATTAATTTTAGGACAACCATTTATAACACAATTATACCCGTTTAAAGTAAATGAAAAAGGATTAACTACAAAAATTTTAGGAAAAAAGATATTATTTCCCTTTGCTATACCAATGATAACTAAAGAAATAAATATTATTGATAATAAAAAGAAACATATAGAATATTTGGTAAATGGAATAAATGATAAAAGAATAGAAAATCAATTACAAAATGATATTATAAAAAATAAAATAAAACAAGTGGAAGACAAATTTAAAAATAATGTATGTGCAACTATACCAAATGCTTTTTGGACAAGAAAACAACATATCGTTAGTTTACCTTATATAAAGGAGTTTGATGAAAAAGATATTCCTACTAAATCTAAATCTATACATATGTCTCAAGAATTAGTTCAACATTGTAGAAAAGAAATACAAGAATTATTAGATAAAATCTCATAAGACCTTCTAAGTCACCTTGGTCTTGTTCACCTTTTATGTTATGAATAGCTATTTGAAATAGAAAGAGAGCACCAAGATTAGTTATAAATTATAACCCATTAAATAAAGTACTAAAATGGATTAGATACCTATTCCAAATAAAAGAGATTTATTAAAAAGACTATATGATTCAAAATATTTTCTAAATTTGATATGAAATCAGGATTTTGGCAAATTCAAATAAATGAAAAAGATAGATATAAAACATGATTTAATGTCCTTTTGGTCATTACGAATGGAATGTCACGCCTTTTGGTTTAAAAATGCTCCTTCGTAATTTCAAAATATAATGAATGATATAATTATTCCTATAAGTAGTTTTGCTATAGTATATATTGATGACATTCTAATATTTTCTAAAATATAGATCAACATTTTAAACATCAAATATATTTTATAACCTTGTATATAAAATGGTTTAGCGCTTTCTCCTACTAAAATAATTCTATTTCAACTCGAGATAAGATTTTAGGTCATAATATAAACCAAGGAACTATTAAACCCATAGATAGAAGTCTACAATTTTCAAATAAATTTCATTTAAATAAAAGATAAAAACAATTACAAAGGTTTTAGGATGTTTAAATTATATTCATGATTTTTCAAAGATTTAGGAAGTATATGTAAACCATTATATGAAAGACTTAAGAAAATCTCGAACCATGGTCAGAAAAACATACTCAAATATTTAAACATATAAAAAATAAGATAAAAGAATTACCTTGTCTAACTATACCTAATCCGGAAGCTAGTCTTATAGTTGAAACAGATGCAAGTGATATTGGATATGGATGAATATTAAAACAAAGATTAAAAATTAATGATAAAGAACAATTAGTAAGATTTTTCTCAGGATCTTGGAATGATACTCAAAAGAATTATTCTATAGTTAAGAAAGAAGTATTAAGTATAGTTTTAAATATTCAAAAATTTGAAGATGATTTATATATGAAACCTTTTTTATTAAGAGTTGATTGTTCTTCAGAAAATATATTTTAGAAAAGATGTTAAAATTTAATTTCAAACAAATTTTGCCGATGGCAAGCTATCCTCGATAATTTTGATTTTCAAATTGAGGTTATAAAAGGAGAAGCCAATTCTCTCCCGACTTCTTATCAAGAGAATTTTTACAGGATGAATTCTAATGACAAGAAACCTCTTGTTCCTATACCTAAACCCCGATTATCATCTCCATCAACATCTCCAAGTATTATATCTCGTAATCGGTCACTCCATTATCTCCATTTCTCAAAATCAATCTCCAAGAAAACTTTATCTCCATTTCCATCAAATCAATTATCTCCAAGAACACCATATTCGCCTTAGCACATATACCAAATGTATCAAGTGTATCTCAAAGTCAAAACTCTTATTCATCACGCCTCATCCTCAAATATGCCAAGAAATCCTAATAAACCGAACCCAAAATAAATCCAAATCGCAAGTTGTAAAGATTCTTGAACCGTAAGAAGAGGAAAAGTTAAATCAAAGTTTTGGTTCTCTTATCAAATATATTTTCCGTAAAACACCCACTTTTATAACATCGATTTTCAAACAAGAGAATATTACGAAGCCATTTTATTAGAAAGTAAATCCATCGAGTTATTCCATACTCAAGATTTTAAAATTCAAGGTCTTATCAGCGATACTAAAGTCAAAATTCTCAAAGTTTTATCTTTAGAAGATTGGGGAAATAAACCTTATGTCAACTGAGTCTTACCCCGTTTTCCAGAATATCCAGCGTATAATTACTATGATTATCAAGAAGCTTGGTCAAAAGCATTTTTCCTGAGAAATCATAGTCATACATGGTTTTTCCGATTTAATGAAGTATTCCCAAATAAATATCCAAGATGGTTCGTTAAATGGTTCAGATATATGGGAGGAATTCCGGAGATTTTCCCCCCAAAGATTTTACAAGGATATCAAAAATATAAACGGTCTTTTCTCAAGAAAGTATCCCCGTTTGAATATACCTTACGCTTTATGATTATATTTAGACTTCCATAGATTATGTCATGGAATTATAAAAGCAAGATGCGTATGAGTCTCCTCCTCTTTACTAAGAGAGTTCAGGCAAGATGGTGGGTGCAGCCGTAAGATCAAGCGGATGAAAAGCGCTTATAAATTATTATAATAATCTTGTCGATCACCAAGTCCAAGTCCTCCATTTCAAACAAATCCTATACAGATGAAGATGCAATCAAAAGAATTCAAGAATGTAAATCAAAGAAGAAATCAAAAGATTCTAGATGAAGTTCAGAATCGCCTACTCCAAGTGAGGAGTTATATCAAGATTCTCAAGATCCTTATGAAGACGATGACTTTGAATTCTTAAGTTAATCATATATTCAAGTTTTATCTTTATATCAAAGATGTAATATAAACGTGTTAAGTCTTTATATTTAAGTAAAATATATTAAAGTAAAAGCATTAATCATCTATTGAAGAAATAATTGAAGACGATGGCCGACAAACCTTTATTGAAGAAATAATTGAAAAGAAGATATGATTGAAGACATTGGCCGACAAATGTCGCATCTTTTGACGAATTTCGCATACCAACAAAAGACTTTATAAAAGGATTGAAGATAATCTATAATTGAGAGAGAACCGACATTTGTAAGTCATCATCAATAATAGAAAGAATAACCGCATTCAGCAGTCATCACGAAGGATGTTCGAGAAGTTCAAATATAAATAAGGAAGATTCTCATCGTTAGAGGGCAGGCTTCATTTTATGAAGAAAAAAGAATCAGTAATATTATCCACCACTCGATGTTCAAAACCTTAGATTTCCAAATTTGTATATCTCCAAGTTCTTCTATATGTCAGAATATCTCTATTGTAAACTCGAATCTCCTTGTAATAATTCGTAAACAAATAATAAAGGTATCATTTTATAATTCTTTGTTATGTTTAAATTAGTTGAGAAAATTTTATTATAGGCAAAATATTATTTATTAATATTAAAGTTTTATCAATTGATATTGAAAAATTATTAATTACAAGTGAAATATTCTTTCTTAATATTATAATTTTTATATTACAAATTATAGTTTTTATAATACAATGCTTAAACTTAATTTACTATTATATAAGATGTTTAATTAATAAAGTTTATACATTATTAAAACATACTTAAATTTAAATTATAACGATCCAAATAAAATTGGTATCGAGCCGTGTTCTTGATACAAAGGGTTTGGTGGGATAGGCTATATAGTGGTGGCAAGTCAAAATCTCTTATGTTACAAGCATACGAAGAATGGCGTTGTTAAGCCAAGACTCGACACTCTAAACTCTAGCTAACCTAAATAAACAAACATAAATTTAAAGGATAGATGTAGGATGGTAGCCCGTATGTTTTTTTTTTTTTTTTTCACATACACTTTACTCTACCATCCTCTACGGTAACATCAAAATGATAGGGATTTATAGGCACATCCCTACACTTGAGTTTTATTACTCTAACACTAATTTGACACGAATTGAAAGATCAAAACACTTGGGGTACATTCTTATGCAAACAAAGGGATTTTGAATTTAACGCCCTTCCGTCATTTCATAAACTTTAACTTTTCCCATGAATCCCAATCGTCCAAAATCGTATACAAAGGATATGACTCGACTTAGCAACTCATGCAAGCAACTAGATAATTGAACTAAGGGTTTTAGGGTGATAACAATAATGCACTAAAAGTGAGTGCATACGGGGTAGGCTAAGGCGATTTGGGTGTATATTTGGGGTGGGTGTAAACAATGCTCTTCATTGATATTCGGAAAACCGAAACATCACGAGAACCGCGAAAAGGATAGGCTCGAGGGTTAACTAGGGTATTGTGTACTAAAGATGAGTACAACGCAAAGGGTGTGGGGAATTACTCAACCGATGTGGAAGAAGTAATTATATTACGGTATCAAACATGGGTTATCCTAATGCCTCTTATCATTTAGTTATTCCTAACTACACAAGTGTAGTCTTACTAGCGATCTCGAATGCATCACAAAACAAGTTCTAGAATCTAATATACTACGGTTCACACTCTAAGCATTAAAGATGAATGCTTTTAATTCCTACTAATCTAAGGGTGATCCTCACATTTTGGGTGGAATTTAGGTGGTAAAGGGTTTTTGTGCTAGTCATGCAACTTCCTATCCGTGAGACGCTTTTGTTAAGACTAATGGCCCACTCCTATATATCATGAAAAATTTTAAATTTGGTGCCAAAATTACCCTAACCGACATTTTCTCATGGTTTATTACACAAATACAATTGGACAAAGCAAATAATAAAGGATAAGTATAGTTTCAAAGTTCCCGTTTTATTTTCCCTCCCTACACTTAAACCGAACATTGTCCCCAATGTTCCCGAAAGTATCAAAGTTATGATAATGGAAGGTAATTAAAAACGAAGAAACTAGTACTCCTTTGATTAGCTCGGTAGGATCCGTGTGTGAAGTAGTGGTTAAATCCTTTCCAAGAATAATTTATGCGTGAAAAGCTCCTTCCAATCTTATGTAACTTCTTCTTGATAAATTAAACATGCACACTTGAAGAAAACAAACGAAACCTTCGTAAAATTGGCGATAATAATATATATAAGACTCGATTTAAACTAGGATATAATGCTTGTGGAATGGATGTTTACGAAATTTCTAGAAAATTAAGACCGAGAATTCCAAAAATTTTAAGTAGCTCGAAAATGAGAAAAAGTAATCTGTTGTTTTACTCCTTCCCGACGCCGTCAGTTGCGATCCCGACGCGTCAGTTATCCCGACAAAACCGGTCTCGGTTTTCGAAAAATATGGAAAATTTACATCTTTAGAATCTGGAAATATTTCTGCAAAACATCCATTATGACTCGATACAAGCATTTGACTCGATCAAACACACATATATATCTTTTAGTTAATTGTTATTCTCATGTTTACGTTTCCTTGAAAACGTGTGTAATCCTCCCTACACTTATCCCTTATGTAAAATACCTTTATATGCAATTAAGACGAGGTTAAAAACAAAATAAAACATTTTTACAAAATTAAACATGAGAATAAACAATCAATAAAAGACATATGACACTAACAATCAAACAATTAAGCATGGGTTGCCTCCCACCAAGCGCTTTTCTTTATTTAAGAGTCTTGTAGCTAGACTCGTAGTCGTGCTCCTACATTACTTCATTACCGCCACCTTCTTCCTTCTGACGGTCTCTATTGGGAGATTCCATGTTGTAGAAATGCCCTATGATGCACTTCTCTAAGAGTTCATCCTCTCCCCAATTGGTCCTATATTCCGGTCCTAGGTTCAAGCAATCCTTATAGAATCCGAAAATCTTAGCCATAACATAATCTACTCCTTTTTCCCTATCCTCATCATTCCTATAATAGACTGACAGTTTAAGTTCCTTTTCATCATTAGAGAGTGATGAAAACTTCTCAATCTTAAACGGCATTTGGTAAGCTATGTCATCGGTCTCATCTTTGAATCGCACTACTCCTAACGAGGGATCATAGGTCATCCCGGTGCTTTCTATGAAAGGTTTTCCTAGAATAACATGGGACAAGCTAGGTCTATGGGCGTGCTAATATCATCCACAATTATGAAGTCCGAGGAAACGTGAAACTACCTACATAAACGGGCAATCCCTTAACTCTACCAAGAAAATTGCACTTAACTCTAGGATTATCGGGTCTTGCCTAGTTGGAATAGGCTTCTTCATTACCCAATTGTAGTAGGTGTTAGTCATTATGTTGATTGGGGACTTGCGATCAATGTAGGCCTTTGCCACAAAAAGGTGTCCTATGCAACATGGTATGTTAAGATTCCAAGGGTTCCCAAACTTGATTCTAGGGCTTTTCCTAACATACATGTGACGGAGGTCACGCACTAAGTGAGGGTGGCGAGATAATTCTTCTTCCGTAGGAAACTTATTGAAATAGTCATTATCTACTTCATCTACTTCCTCGGTTGTTTCATTATTCTCAAGGGTATGGTCCTCTTCGTCACTTGTCCCATTAGGTTTCACTAAGGCGATGGTATTGACGAATTGAACGTGCTTAGCTAGCTTACTTGGGTCCTTAATCTCTACACCGGAAGGCTTGGGAGTTGAGATAGCACTAACCTTCCTATCACTATTGGTTATGGCTTTCAAAAGGTTGTCAATCTTCCTATCCATTTCGGCTTGTTGTTGGTTAAAGCGGTCCGAGAGCTTAGCTATTTGGGATTATCGATGCAACTAGGCTCGCAACATCCCTTCGATGTTTTGTTGGTTAGGACCATTAGGTGGGGCCATGAAAATCATTGAAGTGAATTCTTTGGTTTGTCCCCGTGAGAAGTCGGGCTTGCCTTTCCATGCCTATCGGGTTTCATTAAAATTCCTATGTCCGGTATTGTAGGAATCTTCCTCCCATTCCATTAATACGCAAGGATGTGTAGTCAACGGAAGCATGTTCGGGGATCGGGTGCTAGTGGGTCTTATGAGGATCACAAAACGGCTCACACGAGGAAGAAACTTTGTTCACATGGTGTGAAGACTTAGGATTTTCGTAGGAACTCATTAGGAATTTTACTTGATCTTCAAGTTCGATCATCCCACGGTCGGAAGGTTGTGAGTCAATGGGAGGCAAGGAGATTGCCTTAACGGTTTTGGGCACTCACGGGGTCATCCTAACTTTCATTGTCATAGAGGGCAAGGTCCTCTATTATACCCCATGATTCTTCCGCGTGAGATCACTAAGTTTTCCACCGCCGCTTGGTCAATGGATCGCTTGGTGGGGAAGTTGACATGATCATAGAAAAGTTGGACTTGGAGCCAAAGATCAATGCCGTGATGAGGACTTTATGAAGTAAGTCCTTGAATCGAGTCCATGCTTCAGAGAGATTTACCTTGACGTTGTTGGAACATCAAGATGTCATTCCTAAGCTTAGTGGTTCTCCCGGTGGGAAAAATTGAGCAAGGAAGCGAGAGGTAAGATCATCCCAACTTGAGATGGAGCCATGGAAGTCGCTAAAGCCAATTACTATTTTGGTCCCAGAGAGAATTGGAAGAGACGCAGCGCGTGGTCTCCCGAGTAGTAGCATCAAGGTCGATGGAATCGACAATTTTGAGGAAATCCTCGATGTCGATTTGGATCTTGAACGAAGTCCATGGAATGCACATCCGCTTTGCACCAACCGGATGGTGTCGGATCGCAGGCCGTAGTTTGAGCTTGGTCGGAAGCTCAATGGTGTTCCTATAGCCTAAGTGGCTTGGTCTCGAGTATTCACCAAGAGTACGGGCTCTTGGTGGGTCAATTGGTGGTGGGTTGATGAATGGTGGGTGGTTATCACCTTCTATGATGAAAAGTGATGGAACTACGAACAAAGGTCACGAAGAAGGGGATAGACTAAGAGAAAGCTAAAATGAGAAAAAGTTTACTTGATAGGAATCAAGTAAAGAAACCTAAACGAGGTGGACTACTAACTAGCTATTCTATTCCGCCAGCCGCGCCAAAACTTGATAACGCCACACGCGTCGCTCGGGGTCAAAGGAACTTCCTTTTGTCGAGCAAGTTTTTCAACACCCTAGGCATGAACCTAATCGTTGTAGTGTAGTATTAGGGTAAGCCACGGGTATTGATATCGTTCTCTAGGGGAATAGGAATGCTAGTGAGAAGTTACTACGCTAAGGTTGGGGTTGAGGAAGATTATTTTTTGTATTTTTATATTTTTATGAAATGGAAAGGTACGAATCTCGGGGTTTGAATTTGGGGGGTTGGTATTGCTACCGATTACTCTACTTATCTAATTATCTAATCTAAGGTGTATGTAGTCTATGTCTAATTATTGTGTGCTCGTATGATAGTTTAAAGATGTGTTTACTTAGGTTTTACTACTCCTTAATTATCTCTTATTGGTGGTTGAATTGTCACGTCCTCATTCCTAGTTGCATTGTGTGTCTAAGGTTGTAGGATATGCGTTTCTCCCTAACTCTTTGAACTTACCAAAGGGTCTCGCCTACAAAACCCACTAGGATAATAAACTCTTACTCTAAGGCACTCTTTGGATGGTTTAGCTTACAACTACTCAATGAGTCATATTCTAAGGTTCACAAAGATTTAATCAAGCATTAAGTACACAACGAATGACCTATCGCATTACTAGATCATTAATCAACTAAGATAAGAGACAACCAATCAATATTCAATAATTAAGTTTCATATTCCCTAGCAAACACACAAGTAAATTAGCGGGACATGGAGAACATGCAAGCATACACACAAATAATCAAAGACATAATTGTATTAATGAAGTAAAACACTTATCTTGGTGTAAGATAGGGTTTGGGACCCTAAAATATTGTACAAGACAGCCTTGGTTCGGTTTAGGTTTTACTCCAAAAGACTACACACTAAATACTAAAAATTCGGATTATATATATAATATTACATATGCGACGCGCCACCTTATGTTTTGTGACGCCGTCATGTCACCGTCATTAGGGTTTCGTCTTGGCCACGTTAGACTTGCGACGCGCCACCTTATGCTTGTGACGCCGTCCTCTTCGCCTCGACGCCGTCTGGATTGCATCAAGGCCGCCCGAGTTGCGACGGCCTACTCTTTTATAACTTGACGCCGCCACTTGAAAATAGGAGTTTTAGCTTCGTCCGTCACAAAATCCTCCGACGGCGTCAGAATGTAACACCCGCCGCCACCTTATGTTTTCGTGACTTTGAGTGTCCCGATTCGACTTTGGCCATTTTCTTCAGATAATCGCGCCTTTTCGTCCAAATAAGTGCCATTCTAGCATTTTGCCTTCAAGAGACCTAAAAGTGAAAGGAACGATATTAAGCAATAACGGATACAAAGTGATCAAATAAGGGCTTAAACAACCCCTCAAAAGGTACCTTTAAAACCTTATCACCGCAAGTCCTCCATATCATCATCTCGAGTGCGCATCCGCCATAAAACTCGTTCTTTGTCGTGAGAGATCCACCACTTCATCTTTAAGAGCCAAAAGAAGAGCTTCTTTGAAATAAGCACCGCCTTAGTCCTCGGCTTTGGGCATGCATTAGCCAGTGTCCTTCTCATTGCGCTTGTAGCATCGAAGACCATTCAACCCATTCGAGCATTTCCATGTTCCACCACTTGAGCTCGTTGTTATTCCTACCCACAAAGATTAAACCCTTGACCACCGCCCATAACCACGATTTCGAACTTCAACTCGTCCATTGTTCACAACAAACCTAATTTCGTGTATTAGATGAGGAACGAATACGATTGTTGGATTTGTTGGTATAACGGCTAAAAGCATTAGCAATCATAAAAATCCTTGTTGCAATGCTTGAACGGATCGAATTCCTCATTAGCTTCACCGACAAATGCTTGAGCATTGTTGTTGTGGAACCAATTGATTATGTTGAGATTGTTGTGATTGATCATTTGGTGTGTTATTGGCGGTTGGTTGAGTTCTTTGGTTGAGGAGGATAACTGCTTTGAGCATACAATGCAAGTTGTTGATTTTCCGGATGTGTAGTCAAGCAATTTGAGCACGGAGAATCCTTTCCTTATCAACTTCCTTTTGATGAGGCTTCAAATAATCGTACAACAATCCATATGTAGAATGATGCATGTTCTTCGCCGACGGAGAAAAATGACATACTTCTCCCATTCAGACCAAGACTACTCAGAACTTAGTTTTAAGCGCAATTCTTGGCATGATGATGTTGTGTTTATCCAAATCATTGATGATGTCGAGAATCGATGATGATAAGACTCTAGTGTCTCTCCGTGTTCAATCAAGAAGTGTTCATAAGCCAAGTAAATTTTGAATTCCATATCCTCCCGATTGAGTGCGAGATCCTTCCATAAGTAGATGAATGTGTTCCATATCCTCCTGATTGAGTGTAAATTTTGCGTCTTTTGAGCATCAAAACTTCAAGAATTGGGTTTGGTAATCCTAAAAGGATATATTGCATTGCAAGCTCATCGACTTCATAGTGTAGAAGTTCTTACGGATTCGTGTCCGCAACAAGAGCAATGTTTGATTGTTCATCCTCGTGGATTAGCATTTGGATCTCCGGCACAATGACAAAGAGGCATCCGAAATGGACCTTCCAAAATAACCTTTTTAAGAACTTTCCATGTGGCTTCTTCGATCACAAAACCTAAAGAACCTAATTACCCATTGATCGTAGTTTCTGAAGTGAGCATTGAGGTCTATCAAGTGATCCAGCCTCATGAATTGATTGTTGGCTACTTAAAGCTTCACACATCTTTGCAAACTAAGTGGGTTCCTTCATAGTGTTCCTTGATGGATGTTGATTGAAATCGTTTGTGTAGGGTTAAACTTGAAGACTTGGTGGTGTTTGAACCATTTGTGGTGGAGGAATTGCTCCAAGTTGTGGAGTATGTTGTTGATAAATTGCTTGTTGTTGATTCCATTGTTGATGTTGTGGACTTAGTTGTTGTTGTCGTTAAGAATAAGTGTAAGGGAAATAGTTAGAGTATGGTGGTTGTGACATGTTGAAAACTTGTGTTGGTAAAATGGATCTTTGTAGTCGAATGAACCTTTGTTGATGAAGTATCCTTAGGCGAGAAATCACAATAGCCAAGTAGCACTTATGCGTAACAACACCAAAGTTACGAGTAACAATCAAGAGTTACGCGTGAAGTTTAGCTACGCGTAAGTAGGAAAAGACGCTAAAGTTATGCGTAGACACAAAGTTAGGCGAGAAACTTAGGCGTAGGATTACCTTATGCGTAAGACTAGGCTTAGCGTAAGATGAATCTTATGCGTGGGATTTCTACGCGTAAGCTTTATGCTTATGCGTAATTTTAGGGTTTTATCCCAAGTGATCTTTACACTATCACAAAGGCAAAAGATATCCAAAGTCGACGATTTTCGTGCTTATCCAAGCAAGAAAACACGGAGTAAACCACTAAACTCAAGATCAAACCACGGATAAAGTTACGCGTAGAACTAGGGTTTTGATACGTAGTTCTACTCGTAAGATGACTTTTGTCCAAAGATGTTTCTAAACCGATTTTTGTGATGAAATAGCTTTAATATCACCAAAATAGCACAAAAGTGTGAAACTTGATGATCCAAAGCGTCAAGAACGATTATGCGTAGAACGAAACCCTCGCTCAAAACCAAGCTTAAAACTATGATCCACGCGTAGAAGGTTGAAACTTTTGCCAAAACCGTTATTTTAACACCTTAAAACATTGAAAGTACAAGAATCTTGGATTCAAAAGTGTAAAAAATATGTTTTTAAGCGAACCAAAGTATCACCTTCGAACCGTATGTCTTACGCGTGAAGACCAAAACTTCACAAAAACAACAAACACGATTTACCCAACTATTTGGCGATTGATACCATCGTTAGGTCACTAGTTTTACAACACAAGCTTAATAGAAAGAGATAAAGGCGATTGAACAATAAACCAAGCACACACACGTAATACTTGACCGGTTATCGAGGATATGTGTGAAAGAAATAAATTGAACAATCAACCCTCAAGTGAGGGTTATAACATAGTATTTATAGGAGGAAGCTAGGCAACACCCTAGTTCCCATCCTTTCTCCTATGGGCTTGGGCCTAAGCTCATGGGCCTTCTACATAAGCTTAAGGCTAATAACAAACATAAAGGCCATAATTAAGCTAACTATTACATGTGAAATACTAACACTTGATTTAGGTTTAGGAGTGATTCCAACAAGATGTATTACTTATTTAGTTGGTTGAATTCTTGTTGAACGTTAGTGTTTGAGCTTGAGTCGAAACCCACTTCCACCAAAGTGGAATGATTTTGAGAATGTTGTAAGTGCAAGGTGGGTTTGTAGCATTTCGCTCAATTCACCAATGTCGAACCCTTTAACCATAAACTTCACTCCCTTGTTTTTCTTCTTCACTTTGTAAAGAACTAACTAGTATAACTAGTTATGTTCGGTTTGGACCCGGGACCACATGGGTGGTCGGGTTGGTGGTACGGTTCAGGGAGAAACCACGCCTACCAAAGGGTGTGTCATGAGCTTCATAGACAACCACAAACCAAGGGCATCATAAATCCTTGCATCATGTTTGTTTTGTCTCGGGTCACCAAGTGGAACACCCACGTAGGGTGTTTGCTATCAACGAGTAGCACAAGATCACACGGGTGGTCGGGTGAGTCAAGCTTGTACCCATTTCATTTGGCTCACGACTCTAGAGCTCGTGGTTATCGTGAATTTGGTTTCGAGTCTTGTCATCAAGACTATCTCACCAAGAACCGCAAGAGCAAATGTAAAACTAATGATCAACATGTAAATGCTTTGCACCTATCGGATGGGCCAAAGCCTAATTAGAGGTTAGAGTAGGTTGGGTTTATCTATGGATTGGACCACAACCCGTTCTAAAGCAAAGAAGAAGGGTTTTTTTTAGCAATGGGACGAAGCCCATTTGCGGTACAAAACCCCACTGGGCCACAACCCATCGCACGATAAAGGGTGCGTTTGATTTTGTTTTCGCTAAACACTTATGTTGTCGTAGAATTTGAGCAATAGCTAACTTCGTAGGTCGTCGTACCTTGCGCTCAACCTATCCCATAAACATGTTATCGAATATTATCCACAACGCCACTCTTTCCATAAATCCACTCAAGCCGACTATATATACATTCGTGAAAAATCAATGACACAACGTCTAGAAATCTATACCTTAACTAAACTAAGGGAAAAACAACTAAACCTAAACGCTAGCCGCAACTCGAAACATAAACTTCTAAACAAAATGAGTCCTTATTAAAACATGAAAGAATATTTTTATTACTTAAATAAGATATTTACAAAAATCAAGTTGTTGAAATCATAAATTTATGATATAACTTCTCCTTCGAGTAGTTAAACTTAATTTACTATAAACTTTTGACGCTAGTCACATCGGTCAAATAGAAATCTATACACGAGTCACGCCCGATTTTTGACAAAAGTATATATTAGCTTATGTTATATTTTTGAAATAACTAAACAATAGAAATTTCATTTTTATGACTCTTATACATTAAAATTTTCCAAATAGAAATGTATTTAATTAAACTAACCCTTGAAATTCCCAGTGTCTTTGATTTTATATAAAGACTTGAACCTTTGGAATTTGATTTCGTTTAGACTTGGTTGGATTTGTATTTTCATTTGGAAGTCATATGTTTCTTGACTTGTCATTTATTTAATAAAGTCTTCATTGGCGTTATTGTTCGTTAATGCCATAAATATGACATTTTACATGTTCTCGGATGGGGTGTTACAAAGGTTTTCCACTCGGATAGTTACGAGGTGGTTTCTCGGTTGTTTCGAAATTTTAGGGTGTTGGCTATCAACCATGTTTAAATCAAGAAACTAGTGATTTTGATATATATATATATATATATATATATATATATATATATATATATATATATATATATATATATATATATATATATATATATATATATATATATATATATATATATATATATATATATATATATATATATATATATATATATGAGTGAGAAATGATTGAAAACACGTGAAAATTTTCATAAAATTTACAGCTATTTTGTATCCAGTCCCCGTGGATGGCCCCATGTTTACGTAAGGTATGTAACTCGGTTTATAGATGGGATGGGAGTGGTTTTGTTGTTTAGTTTCCTGTGTTGAACGGTAAGGACCAGATGGGATTGATGTAGATCAAGAAGCTCGGGTAACATTTAAACAAGAACCATACTTCACTGTTGTGAGGCAGTATTTTCTCAAGTGTGTGAAAACTTGTGTGATGTTGTGTGTTGCTCTCTTTTTATAGAGAGGCTTGTAAGGTTTAGAGATAAATCTTTTGGGAGTGATCGACGACCGTCAGGGTGCCAAGTGTCAATCATCCTAGAGCAGACAAGAAGGACGGATGTCATTCGTCCTTTAGCTCGTAGTGGTGCTTGTCGTACGTCCTCACTGTGTAGTGTCAGATAGTACATCTTAACCACTAGTGACAGTTGGGGAGCAATAGCTTTGTCCTTACTCAGTTAGGCCCGAGAGGTCTTTTCAGGCTCTACGTGGCCTGGGATTTAAGTCGGGCCTTTTATAAAATGTTGTTTGAGCCTTGATGGTGGGCTTGATCCGAGCGTGTGATTAATGCTTGGGCCATTAATATTGATACACTATCGTTTATTAATTAATTGATATAAACCATTAGCACCGACATGTATTATTTCTAAAGGTCTTGGCAGGATAAATTGGTTTTAGAAGGAAATAACCAGTTAAGAAATTTGAAAAAGGAATTATCATATCTCATAATATTTATTATTTGTTTAATATATATTTTTCAACGACACGTGTCGTCGCTAAATATGTGAGTCCCACAGTCAAACTTACACCAAAAATCTTTGTTGAAAGTCAAAGTCAAAAGGTGAAACTTTTGTCGTTTTGTGACTTTTAGTGACGACGTGCGTCTCTTCGGTCGCTAAAAGTAAGCCGCCTTAAAAGGTATATATTGTCTTTATTCTGGTCAAGTATAAAAAGACGGCTCACATTTGTACATGACGAGAATAAAATAGCATTTCTGTAGCATTGTACATTTGTACAATGCTACAGAAGCATATATATATATGAAAAATGATAGATGGACCTAACTAAAGAGGCCTAAAAGGAGACCTAATGCATAAATGAATTGTACATCTTTTTAGACCTCTTTAGTTAGGCCCATGTATCACCACTCTATTTATATTGATGTTTGAAATTTCAATAAGTTTATCGTGTGTTAAACAATCACATGTTTGTTTATTAGTTAGTAGTCATTACTATCATTACATATTAAGCTCTTAAAACGTGCATTCATATAATTACTCATGAATAAAATCGAATCAAACAATTTGACATGGAACAAAAAGTAAAGCAGGCCCCATTTGTTGCACCTCAGGTTATAAATGCACGTAGTTGAATATTTTTACCAATCTTATCAACTTCGTAAAGCTTTTGATTATCCTTCACTCAAAGGAGGCACAAAACCTTGTATTATCCTCGCATGCATCTTCATGCACACACCCTAAGAAACACGTATAACAAAGTGTCCCTTCATATTCATGTTTGATATGTTTATCGCTCAAACACTTTCTCACTTCTTAATTCTTCATATTCTTTTGCTATTCATGGATTCACAATATCTCTTAGAAATATTTTAATCTCATAGCCTAGATCTTCCTAGCTAGGAATCTAAGAGAAGTGTTTGGTTATTGACTTTGGCTTGTGTTACTAATTCGTTGATAATATCAAGTACTTGTCTAATAAAACTGATTATGGTTAATAAATACCTTTATGATAACAAGTAACACACTCACATCTAGATTTTTTTTAGCAATGATTTACAAGATTTTAGCTGACTGGTAAAGTCTTTCGTTGTAGTAAAATTGTCGTAACTTTTGTTTACACCAGCCCTTGAACCAATATATGACCTTTTAGCTTTTTTTTTAATGATAGTCAAAAGCTTTTTATCACTTAATCACTCTTTTTGTTACATCCATAGCTACATAACCTCACATTTTTACACCTTGCTTAAATACCACATAAGATGTGAATATTCAGATAGTTTGTTTTCAAAGTTTCTTCATTTATCTTAGAATAAAAAATTAATGTAAATTATTTTTCCTAATCAATACTCCGTAAATCATACCAAGATAGTACACAAATAAGTCTACATTACTGTTTACAATAACAGAACACTTAAATGTTTATTTATTGTACTAATCAATAATAACAAACCATCAATCTCTATGGTTAAAAGGGAACCACCACTTAGCCAGTATTGCACCCATTTTTCCACACCACAAACCACTTCCCAAACACCATAAGCACATCCACATCTTGTAGATTTTGCAATAAAACTTATACACTATTCTATTTGCACCAACTTCATCTCTAGTAAAATCACAAAACCATAATCAAGAACATTTATTGCCAAAAATAACATAGAAAAGAGTGAATAATGACCTTTAGCTGTTAGATCTTGTACCATGTACTTTCCTGTCTTCAAATTTTCCTTTTTATCTGTTATATCAAGAACATTATGAAAAAAAACAACAGAACTGACACTTTTTAAACCTTCTTTACGTGTTCATCATTCTAATAATTACTCACTTTATATATTCACATAATCTTTCTGGGTTTTACTATTTATACAATTCTAAACAAAAACCCTTCAAGTAATTTGCATAATTTCTTCATTCCGTCATCATTTTATATGCTCTGTTTTTATTATTTATTTTTATTTTTAACTTTTTACCCTGTTTCACCAAATTGACACCTATTTAACCAAAACCCAGTTGTGAAATTGTGATTTTATATTCATTTTGGTGTTATTTATAGAATTCAACCAGAAATTTGGACTAAAAAGTGTTTATTTAAGTTGCTCTGTTTTTTGGTAACTTTTGGGTGAAGATAAAGTTGGTGTTTTGGTGATGGGGTTTGTTAAAACAAGTTTTTTTGGGCTGATTGTGATGGTGAGTTTGATTTTAGTGTGTGTTTATGGTGAAAATGATGAGTATGAAGGTGTTGAAGGAGGTGCTCCAATGGTGGAAACAGAGCAAATAGCATTGTATTTCGCTATACAAGGTTTTGTGGGTCAAGAGTGGAATGGGTCGGATCTTTATCCGGATCCTTGTGGTTGGACTCCTATTCGTGTAAACACCATGTTTCGAGGTTTTGCAATTTTTAGAAACCAATTATTTAAAGAAGTTATAACAAAATACAAAATAATTGCCAAAAGATAAAAAGTTGGGTAGATTTTGTAATAATGGGTAGAAATTATAACAAAACACCATGTTAAGTTATAAAGAAGAAACAATCTTGGAAATGTCTCGATTTTTATTATGTTGGTCACAAATATTTGAAGGTTTTTTTTTTTTTTTTTTTTTTTTTCAAAACAAAAATGATCATTTTATAACATTTGTATGTCATGCACCAAAAGTTGCATGATTTGTCACAATACATGTTAGTGGAAACTTGTTTTGTATAAGTATATGATGTGACAGCTTTGTGCTAGAAAAATTTATTTAACTTCATTATGCATGTTCAAAATTTGTTGTTTTGTTTTGTGGTGTTTCTTGTGATCTTTTGATGGATTTTGGTATGTGATGCCTTAAACATTGGTTCCATACATGATAACTCTCTTTCGTGTGCTCCGAATGTGAAATTTACACCACATTTGTTTCAACTCAAACACCTTAAATCACTTGCATTCTACAACTGTTTCGTTACACCATCAACCACCATTAGTTCAGAAAATTGGGGTGCGTTTTCGGGTAGTCTAGAGTCTCTCGAGTTTAGGTCAAATCCTGGTCTCACTGGGAACATCCCAGTTTCTTTTGGTCAACTCAAAAAGCTTCAATCTTTGGTGCTAGCCGAAAATGGATTATCTGGTGGTTTGCCTGGTAACATTGGTAACTTGACTCATTTGAGGCGATTAGTCTCATCTGGTAATCAGTTCACAGGTGAAATCGCAGATAGTTATGGTTATTTGAGTGAGTTGCTTATCATGGATTTGAGTAGAAACTCATTGTCCGGGACTTTACCGCTGACTTTCTGAGGGTTGACTTCTGCTGAAGCTTGACTTGAGTCAAAACCAATTAGAAGGTCAAATCCCAAGTGAGATTAGCGACTTGAAGAATCTAACACTTATGGACCTTAGTAACAACAAGTTTTGGTGGGTTGACTAAGTCGTGCAAGAAATGAGTTCTTTGAAAGAGTTGGTTTTGTCAAGAAACCCTATAGAGGCGATCTAATGAACATCCGTTGGCAAAATCTTCACGAGCTCGTGGTTTTGGATCTTTCGAGAATGGGATTGACAGGTGGTGTTCCTGAGTCCTTTTCTGAAATGAAAAAGCTGAGATTTTTGGGACTTAGTGATAATAACTTCTCGGGTAGTCTTACACCAAAGTTGGCCGAATTACCTAATCTAAGTTCGTTATATGTTTATGGAAACAACCTCAATGGGGAGCTCAAATTCACGCAAGGATTTTATGGTAAGATGGGTAGGCGATTCGGGGCTTGGAATAACTTGAACTTGTGTTTCCCACTTGATTTGATTCCTACAAGTTTTGGTCCGTTCGGGGTAAAAGCTTGTCATGAAGAAGTCACCTTAAGTAAGGTCACTCTCCATGATTCAGGTTCTAAGTTGGTTAATGGGAATCATAATCTTGATTCCCATTTCTCGACTTCATTTGGATCGCCAAGATATGAATCACATGGGTTTTGGTACATCTTTGTAATAGTTACCGTCCTTAATTTCTTCATGTAATGATTACCGAACGATAGTTAGAAGCCTTAGTTTCTTAATGTAACATTAACTCACTTTTCAATTAAAAGATTAGTTCAAGTATTCAAAAAATTTATCATAACATGCATAGACATACAATGAGCTATTCATCAAATAGTACAAGCCTAATTACCTGGTACTGGTTGTAGGGTCATTTGTAGGGGATATGTAGTAATAACGAACACTGTGGATATGCTTAATTCTCTGAAAGGCGTGTGAACACTTTTAGATCGAATCAATTCGGCGGTTCTACCAAATTATTCAATCGGATACAATTCGAGTTGAGAATTTTACGTATGTGTGTGTATGAGATATAATGAACCAAGAGAAAATATATGACCAAATAAACCGTGATATAACATGTTACGGGATAATCGCCAATGGCGCTTTAGGGTTCCAAGTTGTCAAGTTTTGTCCTCATTCCGAAAGTTAATTTCGAGAAACATAACTTCAGAGAATCAAGCTTCAGCAGAATCACACCGCTTCAGCAGATTGAACTTCACAGAAAACCTTCAAGAGGAAGTTTTACATAGCAACTTAGTGGAAATAAAAGCTCGACCCTGGGGCTCGCCTGGACCTGGACTGCATGCCGCCCTGGACCTCGCTACTGTGGCGCCGCCGGACTGTCTCAGGGCTTCGCCCCAAGATCATAATAAATTCAAGAGCAAGACCAAGACCTCCAAACCTAAATGATGTATTATTATGATGAAATTGGTCAAAACAAGTTAATCCAATTACACTAAAATATCCAACATCATTTTCATCGGTATTACTTTTCACCATCAAGCCGTTACATGCAATATGTGTGATCTTTCTAATACGATTTGAACAAATTTGTGGTTTATAATCCATAAAAACAACATCATGAGTGGTGATACTTTAAAGGCGCAGACGCGAAGTATTCGCGTCAAGTAAATATGAACCGGTTACAATACTCCTCGATATTCTTGTGCACTTGAAAAATAGCCGTTGTAACACTTGCATGCAATGGTGTTTTGGCTCACTGGATATGCTCAACATTTACCATATTGAATGATTAAATCATAGAGCAAATTATGGATATGTGAACTTGTATGTGTTTTCAAGTGGACCAATGTGTAAAGTAACAAATTTTTAATGTCGAAGGTCGTTATTAGCAGAAAATTAATGGGTGGTAGAGCCGTAGAGTTTAATGTAATAAGAGACTACTACATCGACATGTTAATGCTTGTGTTGCTTTCTGGACCATTTACGCATGTGAAAGAGTTTATCAAAATAAATGCACTTATTGTTTAAAAGAGCAACTTTAATAGACAATTATTGCGTGTAGATGGGCTGCTCATTTGAATTAAGGGAAGTGATATACATACACTTTTACTTTGCACACACAATTTTATTTGTCCCTACACATCAATTTGCTTGTCTTCACACATAAATTTTATGCAATGAAAGTAAAAGCCAGATATGCATATCAATCCTCAATTAATTTATGGGTAAAAATGACATCGAGTTAAGTAGTTTTCGTCATATTGTTGAAAATTGTCGAACGGACTTAAAAACACTTTTTCTTGAATGATCTATAGTATAAAACCAAACGTCGGTATTACAAATAATTAGGGTGTGTTTAGTTGAGAAAAACCCTTGTTTTCTACAAAATGTTTTGTGAAAACAAGAAAAATAAAGACAGCGCTCAAATTAACGTTTTCCAACAAAATATTTTGCAAAACACAAAATCCATTATTTCTCAACTTAACAAGGAAAACTACAAAACAAATTTTAAGGGTGCGTTTAATTGGAGAAAAAATTTTGTTTTCTATTTTTAGTTTTATAAAATTTGAAAGTGAAATTTATCTTTCAAAACACTGAAAATATAAAACGTGTTTAATTGATTGTATTTTCTATTTTGAAAAAGGGAAGCGGGGTTGTGGGTTATAAAGGAAAACAACTAAATTTTTTTGTAATTTTCTTGTAAAGTTAGAAAATAGTGATTTTGTGTTTACAAAACATTTTATTGAAAACGCCGATTTGAGCGCGATCTGCTTTCCTTGTTTTCCACAAAAGTTTTATGAAAAAACAGTGTGTTTTCTCCCGCCTAAACACACCCTAAATGTTTTCCTTGTTTTCCTTTCAGAACCCACAACCCTCCTTCCTTTCTTTAAAATAGAAAATAAAAATATCAACTAAACGCGTTTTTATATTTTCAGTGTTTTACAAGATAAATTTCCTTCCAAATTTTTACAAAACTAAAGATAAAAACAAAGTTAAATTTTTCTCCAACTAAATACACCTTAATGTTTGCATACAAAAAATTTAAAATTAAAATTTATATTACAACTAAAATATAAGTTTTACATAAACAAAATTTTAGGCAATTACTGTAAAATATGACTTTGTAAGTAACCTATATATGGCTTTCATCCCATTGACATATTTTAAAGTCATTTGGGGCATGTTATACACAAAATCTAATTCAAATCAGCCAATAAATCTCCTAAACTCTACGACAAAATGTAAAATTTTATATAGAAAAAAATTATTTTAAAATAGAGGAGAGTTATTTCAGATACAAAACTTTCTTACATACTTAATGACTCATCTTCACCATCCATTTAAAAAGAAATCAAATTATGAGATTAAAATAATTTTATTATTTCACCTATTTTTATAATTTAAATATCTCTTAAACCGTTAATCGTTAAGTGAAAATATTACATATCGCGACGAAGATTAATTATCTTTTAGACGCAGACTTCGATATCTTTCGAAAAAAGAAAAACTGGTTTTTCACGCCGTTATTTTTGTTTTTCGTTCTTAAATTTATAAAAAATCATATGATAAAACACTAAATTGAATATCACGTGTGATATTAGTGTTAAATCATATATGATATGACGTGATATTATATGTAATATCATATATGATATTACACTAATATCACACGTGATATTACATATCATATATGATATTACACTAATATCACATACGATATTCAAATTATTTTAAAATATGTTTTCAAGAAAATATATATAATGCAAAACTTGTACGATAAAAAAAAAAAATTGTCGGAACAAATTCTAGAAGAAACAACTCTACTTTGCCTTGAGTTTAAAACCGGTTTTATGGTTGGGATTAATCTCATCCATTGATCGAATAAAAAAATGGTTAATCAATTTCAAAGATAAGGTAAGAGTAAATATGTTCGAGGTAAATAATGCTACTTGTACGACCTAAAACGGAACGTAGAAGAAACTCCCAATACCTTGAGGTTAAACCGGTTCAACGAGTAATATCGTTTCAATTTCAAGATAAGGTAAGAGTAACTTTCGTGGTAAATTGCTACTTGTAGTAACGTAACGTAACTCCCAATACCGTGAGGTTATAGTTCAAATATTTTACACTGTACCAGGGGAAGTTGAGACGTATAGCTTTTACCCCTACCAGGTAGAGGCCGCTTCTGCTCTACTAAAGGTAAAAAAAAACCTCCGGCTTTGAAAAGGGTAAAGATCGAACCCTGTCAAAAGAGGCAAAGGTTTTAACCACTTGATCCAACCTTGCTCTTTTGCAAAATTGCTACGTGTAATCACCACTAACACTTGAGATGTTAATTCTAAGAATACAAGCATTATTTAAAAAGACCGATACGACATTTCGTTTTCCAATTAATTGCAATACGAACTTATTGGGTATTTGTAACTTTGTTGGTAAAAATATATAAGGAATTTCATATTACTAAACTTTTTATAGTATACTCCGTAGTAGTTAAGAGTAAATTACCTTGGATGGTCATGCGGTTTTAAAAATATATGAATTTTGTCTCTCAGCTTTGTTTTTATTACATAGATAGTTTTTATCTTGAAAATTTGCGCGTAGATATCCTTTTTGAGAGCTTCTCGGATGATTACTACCTAGATGGTCCTTAATTCGGGAATTGGGATCATCCATGTGCAAACTTTCCGAGTTAAAGAATACTATCTATGTACTAAACAAAATAACAGAAGGAATACATAACTTCCTAGATACAAGAGTGACATTTCAAGTAATTTACTGATAGTTTATGATAAGAAAATTCAATCATAAAACATTACTTGCCACCTTTTCTTTCTTTCCTTCATTGCAGCATGCCATTGACGTCTTCCTTACTGCTTCCTGATAATCGCTTGTACCCTTCTCTTCATCCTCTTGATGCATATTCTTCTGTGTATAACATTGCACCTGTATCTATATATAAATATGTATGTAGGGCCCGTATATACAAAATACATTCACTCCAAGATCTTACAAAGCGTTTTAGTGAAAAGTTAGTATCTCACACTAATGGCTTTCTTTTCTTATTTCACAGCTACATTTTCATCATGGAAGAAGCTCATTGTGGTTCTCTTCCTGATGACCCTTCTTGTGAACCCAAGTGTTTCAACTAGTGGGGAAACGACATTGCCACTCAAGCGTAACAAGGGATCAATGGGTGAATCGGCTCAAGACACCTGAGTTGTTTTGGGTATGCTGCCTAAGGGCAGCCCTGTCCCTCCTTCTGGTCCTTCTAAGCAACACAATTAGTGCATGTGAAGAATATATACATGCATCCATGAACGTTTCATGTTTGCATGTATAAAAGATATTTATATTGACGCAGTAAGACATGTTCCGATCGTTGAGGCCATATATAGTAAATCTGTGGGTTTAAATAAAATGTCTGTGGACTTGTAATAGACTGAAGCTTGTATAGCATACTGTAATTCTAAGATTACTTAAATGTATATGGCGTTATAAAACTACAATGATATTTCTTTATAATTAAGCTTTGAATGATTAATAGATGGGGCAGAGAATAGTACATCATCTTAAATTATCATATGAATTTTATAGGTTTATAAAAATCATGTAAAATCAGAAGAAAGCCTAAAATACCAAGGCCTGGTATCCAAAATGATACATGATTGAGAAGATATGAAAGAATCAGAAGAATTGTACCAGAGAACTTTTTATAGCAATGGGGCTATATGTTCTAAATGTGGGTTACACTTGTTCAGGGGCGGAGCCACCATAGGAGTAGTGGGGGAATCGCCCCCAACGGCATTCTCGCGGATACACAAAATATATAGGAAAAAAATGTAAATTTATGGGAAAAATGTCTGGTGCCCTCGCCCTTTAAACCTGAGTGCCCTCATCTCTTTCAGCCTCCAACAATTAAAGAGTGATTTAATGTAATAAATTGGATCTTTCCAGTGACCTTGTTTGATCGGAAAACATGGAGGAAAATAGAGAATAGTGAATGTGAAAGTTAATCTAATATAGTGAGAATGAGCTGAAATATATAATATTATTATTTCCTTTTCTCTTTTGACCGTACATTAGGTAATATATCTACAACAGTGAATAGAGTAACTTCAAGTATTAATTGTTTTTTTTACTACATAAGTAATTTAATGTTAATTTGTTAGCATCATTTATCTTCTTAAATATCTTTCATATTTCTGATCGTGAAATGTAAAAAAACGTTCGTTGTAGTTAAATTCATAAAACTATGACCACTTTAATACAAGTCTTACTATTGTTGGTGTTTTAGAATTTTTGTTTAAAGTTTTATATATGATCTATAAATATATATTATAGTCAAAATGAGTTTATTCTAATAAATATTTGAAATCACCGACTAGTTTATACTTCATCAACGTCTTAACTTATAATTGGTGTTAATCGCATCATAGTAGACCCGACCCGACAAATTTGTTACAGATTACGCTAAAAATGGCATTTTTCGACATGTATTTAACCCCTAGCTTGATGCCCCCCGTGATCATGTTTTCTTGCTCCGCCACTGCACTTGTTTAAACACCAATTATATATGAAAACTTCAAATAAGCTCGAATCAGGAACACTATAAATGAGCGCTTAAATGAGAACATTCTGACTAATTTTCACCAAAAAAAACCAAAAGATTTGCAATAGCAATATAGACAACAGATCAGTAATTGCAACATCACAAAACTTTGGCCAGAAAATAGTGTGGCGCATTTCTGCCTGTAGGAGTGTCATTCAAGCCCAATTTTTTATTACAGACGTACTGAACAGAAAGAAAAAAATGCATACCTTCACCTGCAACATGACCATGAGAGCAAGGTACTACACTTCATCCCTAAGAAACAAGCATTGATACATATAAAAAATTAAAAAGAAAGAAACAGTCCCACCCGCAGAATTATTTTTTGCTACACGACTTAAGAGTCAAACTCTGACAAAATATCAGGCCTCAAACCTAGAAACTGGTAAGCCCTTTATAATTATCACATAAACACAAATTTGTCACACAACTAAGAAGCACAAATACATCTACAAGCAGCAAATGCTACTTTTGTAGTATTGCCCACTCCTAGTCAAGTTCTTGTAACCTATAACCGAGTTCTAAGCTACATGTTTAGCTAGAAAGGCCTAACCATGCAACGATCAGGTTATGAACCCTGGGCTTGACTAATCAACCATGATATGATGACCATGAGTTTTGATATGCATAAGATGAGTAGTGGGGACTAGGTTGATTAATGCGATTTAAGTACTGGTTCGCATAATTTGACATAAGAGGAATTCTTGGTGCATTATTTTGGTAATTACGTGCATGATCAAGAATAAAAGGATTACTCTCTCGTCTACAATCTGGCCGCCAAATTGGGTACTGCAAATGACTTCTGAAACCTAATTCAGAAGAAGTTTCTATAACGTGGTTTATAGGCTTATTAGAGCTGTAAGAGTTGAAATCTGTAGGTTTTAAACTAGGAGTAGCCCAGCTGTTTTGGTTTGCTTTCACAGGTATCGGTGCATTTAAGCAAGGAGTAGCCCAGATGTTTTGATTCGCTTTCAAAGGTATAGGTGCATTTATTCCAGGAAAATCCACACTCATTTTCCGCTTTGAATTTGTTGAAATGGTGTCGACACATTGTTCATTTTCTTCTTTAGTATCTCCCTTACCGTGTATAATAATTCCCGAAGGCTGGTCTTGCTCTTCCAAATCTGATGATTTTTTTTATAAATACATTAATAAAAATAAAAGCTATTGAAAATTTTCCTCTAAATGTGAATTAAAAAGAAACAGAACACTACCAAGATATCCAGGAGGGTATCCTAATTCCCGCATTTTGTTAAGCCACGGAGGTGGGTCAAATTCCTGTTTTTTTCAAAATCAACCAGAGTTTAAGACACATACAACCTCAAAAAAGAATAATATGCAATGCACAAAGTGGTATTGAAAAATGTCTCTTACCCCAATGCCTAATAGTTTCCGTGTCTCAGGATCAAGACTACCTGGTTTTAGTCCATCAAACTTTCCACCAGGGGTATTTTGGTAATATCGTGTTAGAACACGAGGACCCGCGGGTCGTTTATTTTTCTGTTGAAACATTTTGCGGGCGTTGTTGACGTTTACTTTATTAAAAGGCTTTGGACAATCCTTAAGTGCATGATCATAAGCATCACAGTTAAAGCAACGAGAAGCATTCAAAATATCCAAAACACTGCACAAAGTATTAAATATTGTAAAAAAAAAACAAATCTAAGCAAAAGCAAATTGATCATTCATTAAACCATTAGTAAGGTTACCTTTCATTGTCATCCAGTCCATCACCTGACACTAAGGCAAATTCAAAATCACGATCATATGTAGGTACAGAGTCTTTGTTGAACTGGGCATCATCAGTCCTCTGCTTTTTCCTCACAGGATTGTCCATGTAAACGGACTTGCATACAAAAAAGAAAAAACAGTGTTAGAATACAACTGACCTATGAACTGACAGTATGTATAACTTTAGTAATGCACTTAAACATAATCACCAAATAATTATGGACTATTTAGCATGTTAAAGTTGCTTTTGTAGTATATCCAACAATGTGAAATTGATCCACAATAAATAGCCAGGTCAATTGACACAAAAAGCACATGCTACACCAAAAATATTGATGTCGAAGTTTTAAACTAAATGAGCTCCTCTAATAGTCACTCCATCTACATATGTCTTTAACTTTTGGCATATAAACAATCAGATTTCCAAACGCAAACGTGACAGGCGTTTCTTAGAAAGATCATGCTACACATATAGCATTTTTCAATTACTACTCAGAACAAGAATTTATCAATCACATGACTGTACTAATGAGTTAGAAACAGTCAGGCGATACTCATGTTAAGGCGCGTACATCTGAGTCAAATACTCGCCTCCCGGGGTAACCTAAACGGGAATACCTCATCCGCTTACATAAATGTACGAATGAGACACATACATAAAAAGAGCATCTCTTTGATCCAATGTTCCATCAACTTGACCAACATAAGTAGTCAATTTGATACAAGAAAACAAAGAACATTTAGCTTATAGAGAATCTTATTTATCTTATTTGTCCGAAGTCTTACTGAAGATGTATGTTATAGATGTAAACGATTTGATTGATTACTTAGAGCAAGTATAAGTATGTAACTGATAGATTAATTATGTGGTATTTTGATAGAAATATAACACTATAAAAATTGGTACATCTAATATTTCACCAAATGGCAAACAGATAATGAAGCAATGAACAAAGATATCGAACATACAATAGTACACGATTTGTCTGGGCCAACATTTAATGCAGGGAAGTAGGTTTCCTCGCCACACTCGAAATCTTCATCAGAACCCTGAAAGAAAGAAAACAACACATGCAACAAGTCAAACCTCAGTCAACTGCAAATCGTTTCACGGAGTTAATATAGGTTAAAAACCCATATCTTGCCTTAGATAACGAGCATTCTTGAGCATGCCACTCAGACCATTGATGTAAAAGTTCTTCAAGCTTCTTTTTGCTCTTCCTATAATTATTTAAAAAAAAAACTAACTATTCAGTTATGGTATTAGAACTAACATCTCTATAACAAAGACTGTATCAGATTGGCATTAACCTTGTCAAACACTTATAACTAACTTGCACATAAGTCTGTTCATCGTCTATCTTTCGCTTAGAATTTGGGTTAGCCGATTCATCTTGTAAATCTGCTCCCATCGTATATTCAAGATCAATATTCCAACCCTTAAACCTGCCCAATTGATTTCAACCAAAGAATTAAAAATAAAACAAAGAATAACTACATTCAATCATATGCATTTATTAAAGATTTTAGGTTCAATATGAGATACAGTTGAAACTTTTAGTGGCTAAGCAGAAAATAAGCCCCGCGAACTACTCTTTTAAATCGACAAAATCAATTTCGATATCTTGAGAGGATTATATTTAGATCCACAATAAAAATCCAATGCTCAATTATAAAGAATTAAAAAATTATAACAACAACATATTCGAATAACAAGAAAACAAACAGTTTATGGATCGAACTTGCAAGATTTATCAGATGGTAATATGATAAGATTATTAAATAAGGATTGAATTGAATATATATATATAATAAGTTTAGGTTATAGAGATGATGAAGATTTAGTACCTTGAATGAGTTAGCCGCCAACGATAAGGTGAAAGAAGTTAGATGTGAGATTTTGTTTGGGAATATATATGTTTTTTTTTTTTTTTTTTTTTTTTTTTTTTTTTTAAATTTTTGAAGGATACCGATTTTCCCCCGGTTAATAAATATATGGAATTTTGGTTTTGGGTTAAACTTGGGCTTGATTATTCGGATAAAATATAATTAACTAGAACGGTATCCGCACAATGAAGCGGCGGATATTTTATGCATAATTTTATTGTGAGCAAATGTTTTTCATTTATACGTATTTTTAACAGTAACTTTATGACTGAATGACACATTTTAATTAAAATAACTATAAGCAATAGCAATGCAAATTATTTCATCTAAATAAGAGTTGTCATTTTATCGCTATAATCTGATAAGCAAAGCTTATTTATTTCTACTGTAGGTAATCGAACACCAAGATGAGAATAGATTTATCATATTTTGTGTGTGTTTTTTTTATCGATGCCCGAAAAAAGAAGAGATAGTGTGTTTCGTATTGGTGTTTGTGTTTTTAGGTTGGCTTATATACCATTGATGTTTGAATTATTCTATGTCGACACTTAATGGATCAGATAAATATTTGATTGTATTAATGGACTATATAAATATTTGAAAGTCGTTACAAAGTGTATGAAGGATTGATAAGGATTTAAACGTACACTTTTAAGGGGTCATTTAAGCCTTAATCAACCATTTTATATTCACATCGCTTAATTTCGTTCCTTTTCACTTTTGGTCTCTTGAAAGCAAAATGCGGGAATGATGCATATTTGGATGAAAAGGAGTGAATATATGAAGAAAATGGCTAAGTCAAGATCAAGACACTCAGCTACTAAAACTGAAGTGACGGCTCCCAACTTAAGGGTGACGCCGTCCTCTCTCTGATTTGATAATAGATGCATCGATGGCTCGAGAGACTTTTTGCTCAAATACACTGACGGCCAGCTTTGAAGAGAAAGGCGTCACTAAGACTTTTCATCTCGACACCGGATCCGTAATCGACGACGCCCCTGCGCCAAGCCCGACGGCGTTATAACTACAACGTGACGTCGTCCCATCGATAACTCGCCAAGACGAAAACCCTAATGACGCGATCGGCGGCGTCCCACCTATAAAGCGGCGACGCGCGCAAGTGTAAATCTATATATAGAATTCGATTTTTCAAGATTTTAAGAGGTAGACTTGTGGAGTAAAACCCTAAACGTTTGTAGTCCGACTTGGACGAAGTATCTTAGGGTCCCAAACCCTATTTTACACATCAAGATAAGTGTTTTAATCCATTAGTTTCATTATGTCTTCCATTAAATGTGTGTATGCCTGCTTGTTTAACATGTCCGGCTAAATTTCTTGTGTGTTTTCTTAGATCTATGAAACCTAGTTGTTAATTATTGATTGGTTGTCTCTTATCTTAATTGTAAATGGCTTAGCAGTGCACTAGGTTATCGTTGTGTTTAAATGCTTGAGTAATCTTTGTGAACATTAGTTTATGAATCATTTAGCGGATTTCGTAGTCTAAACATCCAAAGATAACCTTAAAGTTAGTTTATGAATCATCTAAAGGACTTCGTAGACAATAACCTAAAGGTATTCTCAAAGAGTTAGAGCATAAGCATTCCCTACGACCTTATAAAACACAACGCGTTAAGAATAAGGACGTGATAATTCAACCAACAATAAAAGATAAACCAGGAGTAATAGTATCTAGGTAAACACATTTTTAATCATCATACGAGCACACAATCAAAAGACATAGCTACCGTAGTATTAGATAATAGATAGTAGAAGTAATCGGTAAGTACCACCCCAAAACCAATTGCCCGAGATTTTACCCTTAGCTTTCTAAAAACATATAAAGATAAAAAGAATCATCCTCAACCCCAACCTTAGCGTAGTACACTTTCGCTAGCATTCCTATTCCCCAGAGAACGATATCAATACCGAGGCTTACCCAATACTACACTACAACGATTAGGTTCATCGCTGTGGTGTTGAAAACTTGCTGACGAAAAGGAAGTTCCTTTCACCCCGAACGCGCAGCACGCGCGCATCAAGTTTTTGCCACGCGCAGAGAATAGAATAGCTAGTTAGATTTTTATCTCGTTTAGGTTCCCTTGCTTGATTCCTATCAAGTGAGATTTTTTCTCATTTTTAGCTTCCTCGTAGTCTATCCCCCTTCTTCGTGAATTTGTTCGTAATCCCATCACTTTTCATCATGGAAGGTGATAACCCGCCACTTCATCACCCAATTCCCATCGACCCACCACCAATTGACCCACCAAGAGGCCGTACTCTTGGTGAATACTCTAGACCAAGCCACCAAGGCTATAGGAACACCATTGAGCTCCCCGATCAAACTCAAACTACGACCCTGCGATCCGACACCATCCGGTTGGTGCAAAACGGATGTGCATTCCATGGACTTCCTTCAGAATATCCTAATCAGCATCTCAAGGACTTCCTTAAAATCGTTGATTCCATCGACCTTGATGCTACCACACGGGAGACCACGCCAAGGTCTCTTCCAATTCTCTACGGGACCAAGCTAGTAATTGGCTTGGTGAATTCTCACGGATCCATCTCAAGTTGGGATGATCTCACCGTCACACCCCAAAATATGGTTTTGCAATGAATGGAATTCAAATGGATGGAATTCTGGGGATAACTACCAT
Source organism: Chrysanthemum lavandulifolium (assembly GCA_022545495.1). NCBI lineage: Eukaryota > Viridiplantae > Streptophyta > Magnoliopsida > Asterales > Asteraceae > Chrysanthemum > Chrysanthemum lavandulifolium. The sequence continues at coordinate 164,145,200 of CM040242.1, forward strand.
AGCATCAAAGTTACAGATTATATTGAACGACCTAAAGTGCCGTTTGGAAAACATCGTTTGATATAATAAAACATTCGAGTTTACAAAAGATAGGTCCCAAAAGTTAGTCAACATTTACGGAAATAAGTTTGTTACAATCCAAACGATATTTTAAAGTGCTTAAAACCCACATGTGAGACGCTGTCACCGCGACTCTATGATAAGTCCTTATGCATACCATGAAGTATATGCCTTAGATACCGAAAATACATTGCTAAAAGTGTCAACACAAAGGTTGAGTGAGTTCATGAGTTTATGTAAATGTTTTATACGACTACCACAAGTATAGGCCATGTATGACAAATATGTCACATAAAATGTTACAATTGCTATAAGCACATGACACCAAGCTAGGCCGATCATGATGTTCGCCCCAGAGTGTTTTGCCAAACAACTCAAATTATGATATTAAATGAAATGCATCCATTTGACCAGTTGGAATCCACCAACCCGGATGGAGGAGTCACCCTCAATAGATCTATTCACTCACCCTCGCTTCTTCCGGAATTAACGGTTCATAATTATGAAATGGGGACATTCAATTGGCAATGAGGTAACTTAAGCAATGTAAATGAATTTGATATACTTGGTATCGTAATAAAAATGATGTGCAATGTATTCTCCCCCGTAGGTTTGAAATAATGTATAAATGTCACACCCCAAAATACATTTGCAAATGAATGGAATTCATGGGGATGACCGTCATAACATCACAATTATAGTTATATTGAACGACCTAAAGTGTCGTTTGAAAATACATCGTTTGATATAATAAAACATTCATAGTTTACAAAAGATAGGTCCCAAATGAAAGTCAACATGTACGAAAATAAGTTTGATACAAGCCAAACGATGTTTTTAAAGTGCATAAAATCCATGTGAGACGCGTCATCACCGCGACTCTATGATAAGTCCACATGCATGCCATGATGTATATGCCTTATATACCTGAAAATACATTGCTAAAAGTGTCAACACAAAGGTTGAGTGAGTTCATAGAGTTTATGTAAATGTTTTATACGACTACCACAAGTATAGGCCATGTATGACAAATATGTCACATAAAATGTTACCATTGCTATAAGCACATGACACAAGCTAGACCGATCCCGATGTTCGCCATTTCAACAGAGTGTTTTGCCAAACAACTCAAATTATGATATTAAATGAAATGCATCCGTTTGACCGGTTGGGACCACCAACCCGGATGGAGGAGTCACCCTCAATAGATCTATTCACTCACCCTCGATTCTTCCGGAATTAACGGTTCATGATTATGAAATGGGGACATTCAATTGGTAATGAGGTAACTTAAGCAATGTAAATGAATTTGATATACTTGGGCTCGTAATAAAATGATGCAATGTATTCTCCCGTAGGTTTGAAATAATGCATAAACTTGTAAAACGGGTTATGAAAACTCACTTGGTACAATGATGTGATGGCAAAAGTGGATACACCGAAATGTGGCGCAACTTCTAACCGCGACCTATTATGAATGATATGATTCTAATATAAGTCATGATGTTGTGCATGCAAACTCATATGATATCCATACCACTTGTATATTTGAAAATAATGTTTATCGTCAAAATATAAGTTTATAACGTCTTATCAAATTACAAAATACTTTACAAGTACTTTCGTTGAAAAAACATCCTACGATGGTCGTTTAGTGATTTATCAATAAATTATAGCTTTTCGTAGTAAAACAATGTACTTTGATAATTCGTGAAAGTGACTAAATGGCCTCGAAAAGCTAGTTGTAAAATAGTGAATATCGAGTGTTAGGAAACAAACTCAATAGTTTTGGAAAGCTTGTCACATTACCAAAAAGTCTTAGCTTTTAACTTTTGATCATAGATGTCTCGATCATAGAGAAAAATATAGATGAAGTAGGGTAGTCGGACTAAAAATATTGTTTAAGGTTAGTTTTTCGGCAAAGTTTGAGTGACCGTAAATTATTCGTTACAACTCCGTTTGACGAACGGTTGAACATTTTAGAAAATAGGCTAGGCGATCTCACTTTTACTAGAAGACATCATTTTCTCAAAAGCATTCTATCGATATGAAAACGACTCCAAACATTGTCACTTGCGACAACCATTTTGACTAATAGAAAATATATAAGTGTTATTACTTGTATAAAATAATTACGATAGTCTTATTTAGAACGCTTGTAACTTAGCCGTTATAAGTCCGTTTTCTCGTTTTATATATCCTTGGCTTCGTGTTAAAGTATACTAATATGTTTTGACAAATTGACTCATTTAGATAACGCTTAAAACTCATTTTAGCCCTTTAAACAACTCTTGACAACTTGCATTTTTTCGAAAATATAGTTTTGCCGCTAAACTTGAAAATAGCGTATCTCCTTTGTTATAAATCCGTTAAAGCGACCACGGTTTCGCTTTTTAAATCTATTTTCTGAATATCTAGACCAAAATAATCCCGACCCACTTGAAATTTCCAGATTTTACAAAACGTTACAATGACTAAATATATGTTGTCGAAAATGATTTTTCTTGCGTAATACTTGTTTCAATCACTTCAAATCAACACCAAATAAATTTCCAATTTTTGGTTTAAAAAAACCCCCCCCTTTCCCCTTTGGAAAATCAAAAAAATTTTTTTTAAAAAAAGGGGCCCTTTTTTTTTTAAAAAAATTTTTCCCAAAAAATGGTTTGGGTTTTTTGGGGTTGTTAATTTTTTTTTTAAAAAACCTCAATTTTTGGGGGTTTTTTTTAAAGGGCCCTTTGGGCCCCCAAAAAAAAAAAAAAAAATTTTTTTTTTTAAAAAAAAAAAGGGGGGTTTTTTTTTTTGGGGATTAAAAAAATTTTTTTTAAAAAATTTTTTTAAAAAAAAAACCAAAATTTAAAAAAAAAAAACCTTTGGGTTTTAAATTTTTTTGGGGGGGGGTTTTAAAAGCCTTTTTTTCCCCTTTTTTTTTTTTAAAAAAAAATTTAAAAATTTTTTAATTTTTTTTTTAAAAAAAATTTAAAAAAAAATTTCCCAAAAAAAATTTTTTTAAAAGGGGGGGCCTTAAATTTAATTTTTTTTTTTTAAAGTATAATTGAAATTGACTCCATGTGTCTCATGACAAATTCCAAATGTCAAGTCTCGTTTAAAAGGGAATTATTGTAAAGAATAGATGTTAGGATTTGGAAAATCCATCATTCAAGTGTTGGCCACCTCAAGTATATGTAATCGTTAGAAAGCTTGTAGTTGTAGTCATTTAATATTAGTTAGTATTTAGTTAAGTAACACCGTGGAGGACTGGACGAGTCTTTACCCACTCAGATGCCCCGATCCACACCCGTAGGAGGCGAGTCTTGTAAGAATACTATAAATACCTCTACCTCCCAAGGTGTAGGGTTGGAGCTTCAATACCATTTTTCTTTGTTTCACATAGTTCTCAACTCTCTTCCCTTTCTCTCTAGAACTTTTCTCTCTAAACATTTGTATACGCTTCATATGTTATTGGTTTGATGTGTTTGTGAAACCTATATATTACAATTGGTATCAAGAGCCATGGTTTGACCACCATCTTTCATGCTCTTTGTTTTGGCGGATTTCATAAGGTTTTTGGGCTATAAGTGTTTAGGAGAGTTTGAATCATTCGTCAATTTCTTGTGTTAAAGTTTGAATTTTGATAGTACTTTTGTGTTTAGGATCATCATATGTGCTTAGGCTTTGAATTGGAAGGCTTGAATCATCGTGGTTCAATCATTTTTGATTGTTAAAGTGGTTGTTTTTGAATATTGTACTAAGCGAGTCGAGCCACGGTAAAACGCTTCTTCAAGCGAGTTACTTTGTTATTTGAAAGCGAGTTGCTTTGTTATTGGAAGCGAGTTGGTTTATGCGACTGGCTATTTAGCGAGTTGATTCTTTGCGACTTGAGTTCTAAAGCGACTGGCTATTAGCGAGTTGTATCAAGCAATGAGTTGGTTTATGCGACTTTGCTATTAAGCGAGTTGACTCTTTATGCGACTGGGGTTTAAGCGAGTTGTTTTTTGTTTAACTTGAGATTTAAGCGACTTGTCTTGAAGCGAGTCGACCGCTTAGCGAGTTGATACCAAAGCGAGTCGACCGATTAGCTACTTGTCTATCGAGACCGCCACTTCTTCGCTACATTTTACGGTTGTTCTTTGGTTTAGTAAAATCCCGTGAAAGAATCAATTTCCCGCTTTAATCAAAGAATAGTAAAATCGAGAACTTGTAATCATGTCTAACAACGCGACTACTATCGCTTCTTCCAGATCCGAGGACGCTCAGCAACCGGATCGATACTCGCCCACCTATGCTCGATGTAACCGATTATGACTCATGGGCTTAACGAATCAGTTGTACTATTTGGGAAAGGAAAATGGGTCAACATTCTCAAATCAATTGATGAAGGACCTTATCGATTGAGACTACAAGAGACATAATTGATATCATGGATGGAACAATAATCTTAGGATTGGACGACTAAAGACGTATGATGAGCTCTGATAAGGAGAAAAGAGACGATGTCGATATCGTGGCTTCAAACATTATACTCGTGGTCTTCCAAAAGATATCTACAAGCTTATCAATCACAACACAAGCCAAGACGGTTTGGGATAATGTCAAGATGCTTCTCTCGGTTCAATTAACTAAGGAAGATGAGAATCTCAACTCAGATGATGAATTTGAGCACTTTAAGATGAAACCGTAAGAAAGTGCCTATGAATATTACGTGAGATTCCACAAGCTTATGAATGATATGAGGAATATCAAATGACCATGCCAAATATTCAAACCAACTCAAAGTTTGTGAACAACATGAATCCCGAATGGCACAAATTTGTTACCTCCGTGAAGCTAACCAAAGGATCAAGAACACCAACTATGAGCAATCAGATGCCTTCCTTCTTCGAATGAGAGACATGCTATGTTCGAACGAAGGATTCTTGAACAGCTCAAATCTAAGCAAGGAGAAGCAAGCTCATCAAATGATTCAACAAAGATTCTACACCAATGTAGGGATTACTACCAAAGCTTCACAAGTCATACCCATCGGAAATGGTAATCACAAACTCATTCCTCGATCCGAGGTTCAAGCAACCCGATGCTAATGCGCCATGGAACACTTCATCAATCAACTGGCTCTTATGGTTAAACAAAACTTGACCTTTACTCCACATATTAACGATCTTCACACTAACAATGAAATCGTAATCGCATCCAATCTTCACAATCGTGCTATTGTCGAGATGGAAAGGTTATGGTGCAACCGCTCAAGGAAGGCAGATGAACAGGGAAGAGTGGAGTTGGTGGAGGTATGTGCCTAATCGTAATCTAGGAAGAAATGCCAATCAAGGGCAAGCAAAGCCAATCAAATGCTACAACCGTGGTGGTGAGGGACATATTTCATGAACCGCACATCTCCAAAACGCCCACGTAATGCGTAATACTTGAGACAAGATGTTGCTTGGCAAGCTCGTGATAATGGAGCAATTGGATGAAGAGGAGTTGTTGTTTCTGCGTAAAGGAATGCTAAGACATATGATGTCGATGCGGATGAGCACCAATTCAGAAATAGGTCACAATCATCAAAATGCATTTCAAGTTGCATCGTGATGCATTTGACTGATGTCGATGATGAACCCATCGCCTGCACAATCTTCATGGCTAGCATCTCACCTATGGTCTCTCCAAAGGTCTCATCACCACAACAGTCGGTCCATCCAAAGATTCAATCATCTCTTAGGTATTAAAACTATACGATGAAGTTGATGAGTAAGAGATGCATAACAAAGTACAACACATGTAACTAATGAATCGATATGGATAATATGGGTAATAGTAATATTGTCCCATATGATCAATATGTGATTCAAAGTGAAAAGCGAATGTACCAAGTGATGCATCTTCTATACCAATGATGAATATGTTTTGATGAATACACCCATGTGCCTCGATGATTCTCGTTATCTCGAATCAATACCTATAAAGAACAAGTTGCTATTTATGAACAACATGCTAAGTTTGAGTTAACTACCCGTGAGCGTGAAATGGATGACCAAATGCGCATAATTATCGTAAAAGTAATTTTAGAGAAGAAGTGTTAAAACAAGAGTTAAACTCCTTACAAGAAAAGTTTTCTAAAATCATAAGCAAAAACAAGAACTCCAAAATAATGTTAAAGTGCTTAAACAAGAATTTAATGCTAAGGAATCAAAACTTTGAATGACTTTTCCAATCTAAATTTTTGAAAACAAGCTTGAAAACAAGTTGTACATACAAGGAATACCATTCAGATCGCTCACATGATCACTAAGCATAGAGTTCTCACGATAAGCATATCATTCCTCAGAAGGAACCCAACTCGAATATAGTAAAGTGGCTGCAGAAGCTCGAAGGTAATATATGATGGTGATGAAACTTAAGCCTAGGCAAACCTAGTCATACTGAGTGCATCGAGGAAGATAAGGCTAGATGAAGTCACTAGGAGAAAATGAATAAGAAGCTAAAAGATCCCGAGTGTGAAAAGCAAAACATAACGCTCAAACCCCATGATTACACTAAAGAAAATTGGATTTCACAATGATTTAAGCCTCAAACTCTATTAACTCCGAACAAGTTTTTGGAAAAGGACATAGATATGCAAAAGGCTAATGCACTGCTATAACAAACACCCCTTAGAAAGGCCTCCAAGAATCGTGGTATCCTCCGAATACACCAATGCATTTAGTTCCTAGATCTATTCCTACTAAGAGCAAGACCTTAATCACCAGTATGTTGTTTATCAACTATTTGTTTTGTAGGTTATGCATCAAACAAGAAGGGTTACCGAATCTACAACAAAAGAACTCGAGATATCATGGAAACTATTCACGCCACGCTCGATGAGTCGTCGGAAAATGGCTCCAGACAATCCAGCCTGACCCGCATCACAACCTTCATCAAGTTGTCCCATCGCTTCTACTCTAGTACAAAATTCCTCACCAAAGAACTCCTTATGTACCTCCTTCGTAAGATGATTCAAGAAATTGTTTGATCCAATGTTTGATGAACATTATGAGCCAATTGCTAATGATCTCACAAATCCATCAAGCAGGTCGCCCTATCCTCGCCAATGAAGTTAACCCTTCAAGATTATGTCATTAAGTCAAGAATCGTCGCCGATCACTCTATCTCATCAACAAATCATCAATCATCGAGTGTACATCATGGAATTGTTTCGCACCTATGATGGAGATAACCCTTTGCTACTCCGTAAGATGCTCCCTTTGAAAACATATTTGCTCTCGAATCATCAAGATAACCATCTTTATCGGGAGAAATCGACTCGCTACTTCAGCCTCAACAACAACCACACGAACACCTTAGAAAATGTACACATGATCATCCATTGACAACATCATTGAAATCCTCTAGTCCAAGATCCACTCGTAAACAACTTGCAACCGATGCCTTATGGTGCTTCTTCAACTCCGTACTATCCAAGGTCGAACCAAAAGACGTGAAAACCGCCATGAATGAAGACAATAGTTCAATGCCATGCAAGAAGAAATTCATGAGTTTGATCGACTAGATGTATGCGAATTAGTACCGCTCCCGATCGTGCTATGATCATTGCTCTAAAGTGGATCTTCAAAGTAAAACTTGATGAGCATGGCGATGTATTAAAGAACAAGGCTCGATTGGTTGCAAAAGGATACCGCCAAGAGGAGGTATTGACTTTGAAGAATCATTTGCTCCAGCTTGCACGTATCGAGGCAATCGTAATCTTCTTGGCCACGCCGCAATTAAGAATATGATAGTCTATCGATGGATGTAAAGACGACTTTTCTTAACGAAGATCTTAAAGAAGTCGATACGCCATCCAACCAAGGTTTTGTGAATCCGAGCATCCTACTCATGTCTATCATTTGAAGAAGGCTCTTTATGGGTTGAAGCAAGCTCCAAGGGCATGGTATGATACGCTATCAAAGTTTCTTCTATCTATCGGATTCAAAGAAAGGAGCAGCTTGATCCGACATTGTTCACCGTAAAGTCGTGCAAACATTTAATTCACGCTCAAATCTATGTTGATGATATTATTTTTGCCTCGATCGACCCCAAGGAATGTGACCATTTTTCTAAGGAGATGGGCTCCAAATTTCAAATGTCAATGATGGGACAAATGTCATTTTCTTGGGATTACAAATTTCACAAAGTCCCGAGGCATTTTATTAATCAATCTAAATATGCTAATGAAATTTTAAAGAAATTTGGATTTGACACTAGTGACACCGCTGACACTCCCATGGTAGAGCTGCATTAAACTTGATGAGGACCACTGTGGATCATGGTAGATCAAATGAAATATCAAAGTATGGTTGATCCTCGATGTACCTCACACCAAGAGACCCGACATTCCGTCACTGTATGCATGTGTGCTAGATACCAAGCTGCTCTACTAAAAAGCACCTTGAAGCGGTTAAAAGGGTCTTTCGGTATTCCAAAGAACCATCAACATGGGACTTTGCACCAAGGACACCGTATGTCACTAACAAAGATATGCGCAGATGCCGACCATGCAGTTGTCAAGATACACGTCAAGCACGCCTAGAGGTGCTCGCTTTTAGGTGATAAGCTTGTGAGTCGGTCTTCAAAGAAACAAATGTGTACATCTATATCTCTACATAGGTTGAATACATAGCCATGTCATCTTGTTGTGCTCAAATCCTATGGATGAGATCCCAATTATCTCGACTATGGCTTTGAATTCAACAAAATCCTCTCAGACAGATAATAAAAGTGTCATTGCTCTCTTGCAACAACGCTCAACATTCAAGAGCAAAGCACGCCGACATTCGACATCATTTCATTCGGGAACAATGTGGAAAAAGTGTGGTAGAACTCTATTTTGTGAGGATCAATACCAATTAGCGACATCTTCACCAAAGCTCTTCCTAGAGAATGTTTTGAGTTTATCCTTCCACGACTTGGTCTAAAGAGTCTACAACCGGAAACACTCAAACGTCTTCAAGAGGAAGACGAGGAGTAAATGGTTTTTCTTCATCTATCTCTTGTATATATTTATTCAAAAAGCAAAATACAAAATTTCAAAACCCACAAAAGAAAATAGAAAAATATAAAATTTTCAAAATCCATAAAAATTAGAAAATCCTAAAAAGTCTCAAAAATATTGTTATTTTATCATGTTTTTCTTTATTCGATATCATCTACGGATTTTGTGTTGACATTCAAAGAATGTCACGGGTTTTTAGATGTTCTTCGAATGTACATAATTTGCTTTTAAAAAAAATGAGGCTGAGAAAAATGGTGGTTTATTGTCATTACTGGCAGTAACCCGTTTTAAAAGGAAAGAAAGAGCCATGCTTAATCTTATTTTTTCAAATCTCATGCTCTGATTCTTAAAACAAATGTTTGTCACCAAAAAGACAAATGTTTTCTTTCCAAATATTTTCCTTCTAAATGATTAGTTCGAAAATATTTGTCATCTTATGAAAACAACATTGCTTTGAAAATACATCTGACTCTATTTTTGAAAATCATCCGTGCTTATCATCCGTCTGTCTCTATCTCTCAATCAACAACCTATGTCATTGATTGAGGGGATAATGATTTCAATCGAATTAAAAAGAGTATTTTTCAAACAATTGGCACTTAAACGAGCAAGGTCTATTTTGATAATCAAAATGAACAATGTTTTATACAAGTGGTTCAAGACCTTGCCTAATGTTATGTTTTCAATAGATATTTATGCTTAATTGATCAATGGAGTTTAAAGTCTCAAAGTTTGATCCTTATCAAGAAAATGTTTTTCAAAAGCAAGTCACTATTCTCCTCAAAAGTTCTTAAAATTTAATTTAAATCAATAGAGATCACAACTCTCAAAGGATTTGAAAATTGTGATCGGGGAAGAATTTGTGATTTAAATTGATTTAAACCGATAATTCAATAAATGGTTTAATACTTGATTAACATGCTCGATTTCACATACACATCAAACCATAACACAAAGTGGGCGATAAGTGGAATTCTAGAGAGAAAGTTAGAGGTTTAGGGAACTTAGTGAGAGAAAGTGAAAGATATTATTATGAGCTCCAACTCTACCTTGGGAGGTAGAGAGTATTTATAGTCTTACATAAACGCCACACAACGGGTCGTGGATCGTGCATACAGGTGGGTAAAGACCCGTCCGTCCTCCACGGTGTTACTTAACTAAATACTACTTAACTTAAAATAACTACGACTACGAGCTTTTAACGATTACATATACTTGAGGTGACCGACTCTTTAATACCGGAATTTCTAATTCCTAACAATCTCCCTAAGGAGGTCACCTCAAACATATACTAAAATTACATTGAATACAAATAGATATTACATTAACAATTGTTCTTGCATTCTTGATGTAGTACTTTGTTCAAGCTCGTAGTCATTGATTCTTCTCATTGCATGTTTGGTTAATCCAAGTGGAGGTCTTTATCGATCCACGTGATAATAAATTTGAGCCGCCTTTTGAGATCATCACCACTAAAAATCTCGAGACATCCATTGTGGTGTTGGTATTATGTGATGTTGTGACATTCGGACCGACATGCTCACATTCGGATCATGATATCTTCTCATCGAGTAGCGGAAGCTTTCGCTGATTCATGATATTGGCGCAGCAGAAAGCGTAAGCATGGAGTGAAAATATCGAGTCATTGATGCACTTATCATGATTTCGAGAGATGAATGTATTGTGTGAGCATGCGGCTATGGATTGACCGCTTCATTCGATCACCGCAAACGCTGGGTGTACCGCATACAACAGTTAGCAATAAAGCGCATAAAAGTGTCTTTGACCACTTTAGTTGAATTGAGGTACACGCCCACGGTTCCTCGCTGATCAAGACAAGTACCGCTCGTGATCGTGTATAATTCAAGAATTTCCTTGATGTGGTTTCGCAATGCCTAGTCGTTCTCAAACCGAACATCTCAAAGAAGACAACACGGAGTGAGTGAACCAAATAATTTAAGTCCACCGATTGATGAAAAGAGATTTGAAAACAATCGTATTGCTCAATAGAAATTGTTTTTGCAATACAACGAAGGTTTTATTGAAAATCAATTATCAATCATAAAACACCTTTGATTTGAAATATTAGTACACGGTCGATGTGCTAAAGAAAAGAGTTTTTAAGCACAAAGACCGGTTTTTCAAAGGTATCCGTCAATCCATAACTCGAACTGTGATTGATTCAAGAGATTGAATCGCCCCATTGTTTCGCTCGCTTGTCACATGGTTGATCTATATAATAGATCTCACATGCCACCTACCAGAGCTTGTTTGATGTTGGCTCCGTAAGGCTTTCCATCTTCATTGTGAATATGTAACACATCACTCGATGTTCCGCAATACCACAAGGATAATGCGAGGACTCAAGATATAATCTCTTTCCACATTGTGTGAAACAGAGTCTTCATTGAAAGTGTCCTAATGAGATTTATTGATGATCTCGTGGCTCTAGACTCAATTTGTGCATATTTGGATCCCGTGTCGAGACTAGGGAGAGGGTCTCCTTCTTCAATATCAACAATCTCTAAGAGAAAGTCGATAGATAATGTCGGTTCCCGTGAGAATGAAACAAGTCCCTTTAAGAGGAACTTGAGTGGTTTGAAAGTTGAAGTGCAAGCGCCACCGGGTCCATGACGCCTTGTCTTCAATACCGATGTTACCATCAAGAGCATATGAATTGAACCCGGTTTCGCCTCTAAGGTTGAATAAATGGAGGGCTATTTGTTTTCACCCTTTCTCATTCAATTCTTTTAATTCTTCAACCCTTCAAGCTTACCGAGACTTCATAGCTAGAACCTTGTTGGGTTTGTTCCAAGATTAGCTCGCCTCATCCGCACTCTTCCCATATCTCATTTTTCTCCTTTTATCATCATACCTAAGAACTCTACACTAACTAGTGGATAGTCCTCGGTAGATCCCTCCGGCTCGCGGATCATGGGAACCAATACCTAACCTTATCATCCTTATATCACCGCATATAAAGTAAAGTTGGTCGGTCTATTTGGTATTGTTCATCCGCCATTTGAACCAATTGAAAACCATTTGAAAATCAATCCAGATACTTGTGATATATTATCAAAACATTTTGTACCGAATTGTTTTTGATATTTTTAGAACAAGTGCTCCCCTCAACATGTGCATCAAATGTTTGAAATCGCTTTGCACACGGAGGCAAGAGGAAGAATTAACTTTGATTACCATTTTCTAAAGATATCAACATCACTTCCCAAATCAAATCAAGTAGATAAAGCATTTTGGGAAGGATGAGATTTTCATAATTTTGCTCCCCTCAATATGTGCTCGAGATTTGAAAAGAGTTTTGCACATACTAGAGGAACCCGCACATTGAGATAAGTGATCACGCTTCAAATCATAGGTTTAAGATAGATGCCCCTCAACATGTGCATGGAAAATTTGAAATCGTTTGTCACATGTGGGAAGGATAGCATGTACATCCTTATAAAACCATTTACCAATTATCGCTTTAAACCAATTTAAATCACACATTCTCCCCGATCACAATTATCAAATCATTTGAGATTTGTGATCTCTTATAGATTTAAATTGATTTTGAAAGCTTTTAAGGAGAATTGTGACTTGATTATGAAAGCGTTTTAATCGATAAGGATCGGATTTTAAGACTTTAAACTCCATTGATAAAACATGCATGTATATCTTTTGAAAACAATTTAATGCCAAATAACTTTTTAATTTAATTGAAATCATTCTCCCTCAATCAATGACATAGGTTGTTGATTGAGAGATTGATATTTTGACAAATAAGTCCAGATGATTATCAAAAATAGAGTCCGAGTTATTTTTCAAAGCAGTTAGTTTTCATCAGATAAATGTTTATAGAATCGAGCATGGAATTTTGAAAACATGATAAAGTATGGCTCGTTTTTCTTTAAAAAGCGGTTATCGCTCGAGATGACAATAAACCATTTATTTTCTCTTTCTCCAAATATATAAATTTTTTTTTTTTTTTTTTTTTTTTTTTTTTTTAAATTCGAACAATATCTAAAGTCCCGTGTCATTCTTTGAATGACAAGACAAAGACCGTAGATATTATCGAATCGAGAAAAACATGACAAAATGACAATATTTTTGAAGATTTTTCAAATTTTTCAATTTTTATGGATTTTGAGAGTTTTTATATTTTTCTATTTAATTTTGTATTTTTTTGAATAGATATTTACAAGAGATAGATGAAGGAAACCTTTACTCCTCGCCTTCCTCCTCAAGACGCTTGAGTGTTTCGTTGAAGGCTTTTCAAGCCAAGTCGTGGAAGAATAAACTCAAAACGCTCTCTTGGAAGAGCTTTGGTGAAGATGTTCGCTAACCGGTATTCGCACCTCACAAAATAGAGTTCCACCACACCTTTTTCCACTTGTTCCCGATGAAATGATGTCGAATGTCGATATGCTTTGCTCTTGAGTGTTGAACGTTGTTGCATGAGAGAGCAATAGCACTTTTATTATCACAAGACAGAGGGATTTTGTTGAATTCAAAGCCATAGTCGATAATCGAGATCTCATCCATAAGATTTGAGCACAACAAGATGACATGGCTATGTATTCACCTCAGAGGAAATAGAAGTACTCATTTGCTTTTTGAAGACCACTCACAAGCTTATCACCCAAAACCGAGCACCTCCGATGTACTTCGACGAGTATCTTGACACCGCATGATCAAGATCGTGATAGGTCGTTAGTGACATACCGGTGTCCTTCGGTACCAAAGACCCATATTGATGGTTCCTTGAGATACCGAAGACCCGCTTAACCGCTTCAAGGTGCTTTTTAGTAGGCTTAGCTCGGTATCTAGCACACATGCAAACAAACGAACAAGATGTCCGGTCTACTAGCCGTGAGGTACATCGTGATCCAATCATACTACGATATTTTGTTTGGTCAATCATGATCCCCGAGTGGTCCTCATCTAGTTTGGTTCGATCAATCATGGAGTGTCAACAGGTCACTTGAATCAAATCCAAATTTCTTTAAGATCTCGCTTGCATATTTAGATTGATTTATGAAAATGCCTCCGGACTTTGTGAAATTTGTAATCCCAAGAAAATGACATTTGTCCCATCATTGACATTTGAAATTTTGAACTCATTTCATTTGAAAACGATCACATTCCATTGGGTCCGCCGAGGCAAAAATAATATCATCAACATAAATTTGAACATGAATTAAATGTTTGCTCGACTTCCGGTGAACAATGTTGGATCAATCGCCTTTGCTAAATCCGTAGATAGAAGAAACTTTGACAAGGTATCATACCATGCCCTGGAGCTTGCTTTAAACCGTAAAGAGCCTTCTTCAAACGATAAACGTGAGTAGGATGCTCTTGATTTACAAATCCTTCAGTTGGCCGACGAGACGACTTCTTTAAGGTCTCCGCTCGTAAATGCCGCCTTCACATCCATCCGATAGACTACCATGTTCTTACTAGCAAGATTAGCCAAAAGATTCGATTGCCTCGATTCGAGCAACCGGAGCAAAAGATTCTTCAAAGTCAATACCTCCTCTTGACGGTATCCTTTAGCAACTAATCGAGCCTTGTTCTTCAACACATCACCATGCTCATCAAGTTTCACTTTGAAGATCCATTTAAGAGCAATAATCATAGCACGCCTCGAGCGTGTACTAACTCCCATACATCAAGTCGATCAAACTCATGAATTTCATCTTGCATGGCATTGAACCGCCTATCTTCATTCATGGCGGTTTTAACATCTTTTGGTTCGATCTTAGATAGTACGGAGTTGAAGAAGCACCATAAGGCATCGGTTGCAAGTTGTTTCCGTGTTGATACAGTGACGAGAGGGATTTCCAATGATGTTGTCTAGTGGATGATCGTGAGTCCATTTTCTAAGGTGTTCATGTGGCGCTTGTTGAGGGACCGAGGTAGCAGAGTCGATGTCTCCCAAGAAGATGGTTCGATGATGATTCAGAGCAAATATGTTTTCAAATGGAGCATCTTTCAGAGTAGCAAAGGGATTAACTTCATCATTGATGCCGTAAACAGCTCCATGATGTACATTTGAAGAATGATGATTTGTTGATGAGATCAAGGATCAAGCAGCAGTGCATCTTGACTTAAAGATATTGAGACCGAGGATTGACTTCATTCACGTGAATATGAGCAGCCTCGTTGTAGGAATCGACACCTCATTAGTACTTGGATCATAAAGTTCATCAAACATAGGATCAAACAATTTCTTTAAATCATCTTCGATGGAGGTACATATGGAGTTTCTTGAGAAGAGTTTGGAACAAGGGATGAACCAATGGGACTGCTTTTGAAGTGCGGGTCCCGAATCGAATTGTCCAGAGCCATTTGACCGGTCACCATCAAACGAACGTGAATTGTTTCCATGATATTTCGGGTTCTTTTGTTGTAGATTCGTATCCCTTTTGTTTGGTGCATACCCTACAAATACTCCAATGTCCGCTTTAGCTCTAAGTTTGCCTAAGTCTTGTCCTCATTAGTTGGATAACACAATGCACCAAACACACGAAGGAAAGAGAGATTAGGTTTTCTGTTGTGGACAAGTTCATATGGAGTTTTTCCATGAACAAGGTGAATCGTGGAACGATTTTGTGTGTAGCATGCAAGGGCAATAGCTTCACCCGAGAAACATTGGAACCTTTGAGTAAATCAAGATTGTTCTAGCGGCTTCTACAAGAGTTCGATTTTGCCTTTCAACTACACCGCTCGCTGAGGAGTTCGTGGAACACTTCTTTGATGGTCGATTCCAACGCTTTCATAAAATTCACCGAGTTGTTTGTTGACAAACCCGCCCATTGTCTGCTCGGATTATTTCGACTGCTTTGTTAAGTCGAACTCGCACTGCTTGATGAGTTTGATGATGATATCGAGTTTCATCCTTTGTCCTTAAGAACTTGACCTGTGAATCTAGAGTAATCATCAACCACAACTAACACATATTTCTTCCCAAAGATATTCTCGCACCTCATTGGTCCACATAAATCCATATGAATCATATGAAGAACTTCGTGATGAGTTAGTAGGTTTGGGTTTATGGGCATACTTCTTGCTTTTTCCCAATTGACATGTCGAACAAAGATGATCCTTTTCATACTTGAGTCTAGGTAAACCTACAACTAAGTCCTTTCTCGAGAGATCATTGATGGTACCAAGTTCAAGTGATTGAGACGACGATGCCATAACCATGACTTTGTTTTAGAGGCCTTTGACAAAGAAGCAAATTGGAGAAGACTTCATCATATCTTCGATAGAGATGGTGTATAGATTTGAACCACGTGAACCTCTTAAAAGTTCCTTACCATCAAGTTCTCTAACGAAGGTGTATGTTTTTCAAGGCTACTTAGATCGTAATCGCAGACTGACCAACAGAGAACAAGTTGTGACCAAGACCTTCTACATAGTAAACCCCGAGATAACACTTTGCCAACAACATAGTCTCCATAACCCATAATAGCACCGAAATGATCATTCCCGAATCTAATCGTCTCCGATGAATTTGCTCACGGTTCATGAGCCGTGACCGTCGCCAAATATATGCTTGGAACAACTGAGTCCGTGTACCACGTAACGATTTGAACGATCCGCAGCTGAACATGCATAAGAATGGATAATCGATAATTGGGATCCCCATGCAAGAATGGGTTCCATTTGGTTAGTAACAATGGTTGGAACACCCACATCGTAAATAGAAGCATTCATATCGTAAATTAAGGCAATGGAATCATTGTGAATAGATGCAAGATTAGTGTCTCAGATAGCCCTGCTCACAGCAGTGCTCACTTCTTAAGGGAATAGTTCTACCAAGAGGCATCCATTTTCTAGTGGGCATTGTCTCGATTAGTCTTATGACCAATGTGTATCCAATAATAGCCTATCTTACTAAATGTTCTTCCGTGGGTTTCCACCGCTTTCTAACTTTCTTTCGCTTTTGCCTTTTAGCCTTCTTAGCATGAATTTTAGCATTAACAATATTAATCGGACAATTAACATCATTAGGCAAAACATTAACACCACATTCATGATTAGAAATGTAATTCAAGCAGACATCAATACAAGGTTTGCAAATAGTATCGTAATTCAATTAATTACAAGACGCCTATGGCTAATACTAGAATCAACACGATTCGCTTTATTCGGTTCAAACTTAAAGTTCCTAGATTGTTCTTCTACTTTTCCAAAGGCACATTCTTAGCTTCATGAGGTCCTATCATTCCTTGTATTGTCTTGAGACTTTGACCGCTCCCTTTAATGTCACCGATTACTCCGTAGAGAGGAATGGGAACATTAGTTGGTTTTACTACTCTTTGCATCACCGCTTAGATGTGCCGATCCGAACTACATGCAGCACACTAAGGTTCACTTTCTTAAAACTAGAAGTGCTGGATTTGTACTCCTAGAAGGCACACTTGAGTTCTCTTTCTTAGCATTGATGATCCGAATCAACTACTTAAAGGCACACTAAGGTTCACATTCAAAACATTGGGCATCGAATGAATATCATACTTGGCATTAGGCATCGAACATGGAATCAAAGGATTAACTCTCTCACCCAAGGACTTTGGGCATATTGTGATCAAGCATTCTAGGATTTCTTGAGATCGTTTGGCATATAAGCATGCATGTCCAATTGCATTATCATGAGGTTTCTCTAACTTATCCTCTTCAACAATCTCACGCAGACATTCTAGGCAATCCTTAAGGGATGAGAAGTATGTTTGAACAAAGAAGTTTGTTGTTCCGAGATGAGGAGGACATATTTCATGCATAAAGCATATTTATTACAAGAGTGAACCTTTGATACACCATTCTCCCATTGGTCATTGGCATTTTCCCTTTTACCCGACTCTTCGATTCTCAATTTCCTTTTGCAATGAAGCTATTTGTTCGTTATTTTTGTTACGAGTGACCTTTATTGATTCAAATAACTCATTGAAATGACGCTTAACCTTTTCATTTTCTTCTAGAAAACTTTCGCTTTCCTTTTGTAATGCATTTACTAGGTTTTGAAGATGAAACGCTTGAGAATTTCGAGAATCTAAAGGAGGAGGCATTTGGGAGCCCGTCATATTGTTCGCTTGACCCTTTAATTGAGAGATTTGGGCTTTCAACTTTCTCGATCGTGTTGCAATGAGCTTGAATCTGCTCATCACGCTTGTTAATTTGAAAACGCATCAAACTCGAGCATCCGAGGATGTCTTGATATTTGAAGTTTTGACATTTTCTTTAAGATGTTGATATTTTAGTTGTAAATTAAAATGCTCAACTTCTAGTTTAGAAAAATGTTTAACCAAATTGTCGTGATCATCCAGCTCAATTTTCTCGCTTAGTTCGTAATTAGTTTTTCAAGCTCAATGACACGATCATGGGAGACTTTCGTGGCAACAGATAATTCATGAAATTGGGAAGCATTAATAGAACAATTTGTAGCAAAGTTGAAAACACATCTTGAGCAATACATTCGTAAATCGTGTTCTCATTTAGTGTATGCAAGTTCTTCCTCTCAATCTCATTATATTTTAGTGCTCGCTCATAGTCACTAACTTCAACTATCATTGCATCAAATTCCTTTTCCATTCCCTTAATATCAAGATCTATCCCTTTTAAGACTCTCAAAGTGATCTTTAGAAGTTTAAAGAAAGGCATGACCTCGCTAAATAGCATTCTTTTGTTTGTTCAAAACCCTTTCCCTTCAAGAATCCCAGCTGGTGTGATCCTTTTCACAAGTTTTCTCAAAATCAACAAATAGTTGAAAAATAACATATTGACCGATTAAGATCTTGCTTTTAGTAGCAATCGTTCTAGGAACTAGATGCATTGGTGTATTGGGAGGATACAGTTGCTTTAGGCATTTTCCTAAGGGAGGGTTTGTTTCAACAATATTTTTCATTTTCGCTTATCTAAGTCCATTTTCCAAACACTTGTTCGGGAGTCAACAATGTTCGAGGCTTAAACATGTTCAAGGAGATCCAATTCTCCTTTTGTAGTCATGGGAGTGATAATTACTTTCTTCTCTTTGCATTTAGGATCATTTAGTTTCTTATTCATCTTCTCCCTAGTGATTTCATCTAATTTCTTATCTTCCTCTCGCACTCAAAGCAACTAGGTTTTTGTCTAGGTTTAAGAATCTCATTGCCATCATAGATCACCTTTTGAGCGCTTTTGCTATCTTCCCGCACTGTGGTTGGGTTTATCTATAATGGGAACACTATGCTTATCGCTAGAACTCTATGCTTAGTGATCATGTGAGCAATCGAATGGTGTTCCTTGTATGTACAACTTGTTTTCAAGTTTGTTTTTCAAAGTTTTCGATTAGAAAATCTTTCAAGAGTTTTGATTCCTTTGCATTAAATTCTTGCTTAAGCATTTTCACATTTTCTTGAAGTTCTTGTTTTGTTTAGCGCTTTAGAAAGCTTTTCTTGCAAGGAATTTAACTCTTGTTTTAATACTTCTTCTAAAATTACTTTTTCTAATGATTGTACGCACTTGGTCATCCATTTCCCGCTCACGAGTGGTCAACTCAAATTTTGCACGTTGTTCATAAATAGCAACACGCTCTTTATAGGCATTTAGTTCGTAAATTACGTAATCATCGTGGGCACATGCAAGTGTATTCATCAAAACATAGTCATTGTTGATCGCAGAAGATGCATCACTTGGTACAACTTCACTTTCACTTTGTTTCACATATTGATCATATGGGACAACATTGATATTACCCATATTTTCAATATTTGATTCAATAGTTTCAGCTTGATTGTACTTTGTCATGCATCTTTGCACATCAAGATCATCGATAGTTTTAATACCTCCGAGATGAGTTTGTCTTTGGATGGGCCAGCTTGTGGTGAAGATGAGACCTGGGAGAAACCATTGGAGAAATGCTAGCCATAAAATTGTGTGTGCAGAGGTCCATCATCCACATCGAGTCGATGCATCACAATCGCCGACTTGAAAGGCATTCGATGATTGTGACCTATCTCCGAATAGGTCGCTCATCCACATCTCGCATCATAGGTCTTGGCATTGCCCTCAAGAAGAAACAACAATTCCTCTTCATCCAAAGCAAAGACCATTATCCCGAGCTTGTACAAGCAAGATCTTATCTCTCAAGTAATCAAGATTCGTGGACGTTTGGAGATGTGCGCCTTGCAATGTGTCCTCACCACCACGCTTATAACATTTGATCGGCTTAGCTTGACCTTGATTACCATTCCTTCCTCGATTCGACACCAACATAACCTCTACCACCCACCTCTTCCCCGATCATACTGCCTTTTCCCGAATCGGTTGCACCACGATCCTCCCATCTTTAACAAGAGCTTGATTGTGTGGGTTAGATGTCGCTCGAGGTTGTTGTTGGTTTGTGGGAGAGAATTCATGTTTTGACTAATCGTAAGAGCTAGTTGATTAATGATGTTACCCACGTGTGCATCAAAGATCGCCTTGTTTGAACATAGGATCGTGAATGAGTTTGTGATTACCATTACCCATGGGTATGACTTGTGAGGCTTTGGTTGTGATTCCGATGTTTGAGTAGAAGGCGCTGAGTCATTAGATGAGCTTGTCTCTCCCTCGGTTGGTTTTGAACCGATTAAGAATCATTTTTCAAACATAGCATGTCTCTCATTCTCAAGGAGGAAGGCATAGAGTTGCTCATAGTTTGTATTCTTCAATCCTTTAGTGAGCTTCACAGAGGTGACAAACTTGTGCCATTCGGGATTCATGTTGTTCACAAATTTTGAGTTCAAATTAATGTTAGGCATAGTCATTCGATGTTCCTCATATCATTCACCAACTTATGAAATCTCACATAGTACTCATAGACACTCTCATCCGGTTTCATCTTGAAGTGTTCAAATTCGCCATAGAGTTGTGATTCTCTGCCTTCCATAGTTAATTCGTAACCCGAGAGAAGCATCTTGACATTATCCCATACCGCTTTGCTTCGTGTTGTGATTGATCGCCTTGTAGATGTCTTTAGGAAGACCTTGAAGAACAATGTTAAGCCCCGATATCAAGATCGAATCTCTTTTTCTCCTTATCATCAAGCTCATCATACATCTTTGGTCCGTCCATTCCAGAAATCGTAGTTCCATCTTCAAGAAGATCAAGTACATCTCTAGTCGCCTCAACCCGATACGGTCCTTCATCAATGGATTTGAGAATGTTGACACCATTTTCCTTTCCAAGACAAGACAACTGATTCGCTGAGCCCAAGAGTCGTAGTCGGGCTGGCAAGCATGGGTGGATTTAGTATCCGAACCACCGCTTGAACATCCTCGCAACAAGTGGAGATGATTGTAGAAACGTTGGTAGACATGATGACAAATTAAACGGATTTTATAACTCTATGATTAAACCGGAAATAGATTCTTTCACGGATTTTACTAAATCAAGAGAAAACCGTAAAGAAATCACCCAAGTCGCTAGAAAATTATGCACCAAGTCGCTATCTTCTAATTCGCTATTCCACCAAGTCGCTAAAGTCCCAAGTCGCTAAACAAAAGACAAGTCGCTAAATAGCAACTCGCTAAGCCTCTAGTCGCTAGCAAAATTTTGGCAAGAATTGCTAAGATACAAGTCGCTAAGGAATCAAGTCGCTAAATAGCAACTCGCTACTTACCAAGTCGCTAACACTGTCG
Source organism: Chrysanthemum lavandulifolium (assembly GCA_022545495.1). Taxonomy (NCBI): domain Eukaryota; kingdom Viridiplantae; phylum Streptophyta; class Magnoliopsida; order Asterales; family Asteraceae; genus Chrysanthemum; species Chrysanthemum lavandulifolium. The sequence continues at coordinate 164,166,944 of CM040242.1, forward strand.
CCACCCGTAGTGGAGCATCCACTACTTGTACCGTTAGTCGCTAGGCCTAAGTCGCTAACTCCACAAACCGCAACTCGCTACAAAATGTAAAGCAAGTCGCTAGCAAGAAAGAAACCGTAGGTCAAGTCGCTAGCAAGAAAACATCACAAACATCACTTTTCAATCCAAAACAACCCAACCAAGATGATTCAAGCTACCAAATGAAAACCTAAACACTTGTGATGATTCTAAACATAAAAGTACTAACAAAATCCAAGCTTTAACACAAGAAATCAACCAAATGATGCACAAACCACTAAACTTTTTCAAACTCAAAACCACCTAAAACCACTAGAAATCCAAAGATGTGCAAGATATGATCTAACCATGGCTCTTGATACCAATTGTAAGATATTGATTTCACATACACATCAAACCATAACACAAAGTGGGCGATAAGTGGAATTCTAGAGAGAAAGTTAGAGGTTTAGGAACTTAGTGAGAGAAAGTGAAAGATATTATTATGAGCTCCAACTCTACTACCTGGGAGGTAGAGAGTATTTATAGTCTTACATAAACGCCACACAACGGGTCGTGGATCGTGCATACAGCTGGTAAAGACCCGTCTGTCCTCCACGGTGTTACTTAACTAAATACTACTTAACTTAAAATAACTACGACTACGAGCTTTTAACGATTACATATACTTGAGGTGACCGACTCTTTAATACCGGAATTTCTAATTCCTAACATTATGCAAGCTGATGATCTCATGACTAGCACAAAACTCATCATCACGTGGATCAGTTAAAGACCTCCACTTGAATTATCCAAACAAGCATAACATGAAGAATCAAAGACTACGAGCTACAGAGCAATGAACTTGAACAAGAATCCAAGAACAATCTTAATGTAATATCTATTTGTATTCTATGTTAATTGAGGTGACCTCCCTTAGGGGGAGATTGTTAGGATTTGGAAAATCCAGTCATTAAAGTGTCAGTCACCTCAAGTATATGTAATCGTTAGAAAGCTCGTAGTCGTAGTAATTTAATATTAGTTAGTATTTAGTTAAGTAACACCGTGGAGGATGGACGGGTCTTTACCCACTGTATGCCTGATCCACAGCCCGTAGGAGGCGAGTCTTGTAAGAATACTATAAATACCCTCTACCTCCCAAGGTAGAGGGTTGGAGCTTCAATACCATTTTTCTTTGTTTCACATAGTTCCCAACTCTCTTCCCTTTCTCTCTCTAGAACTTTCACTCTCTAAACATTTGTATACGCCTCATATGTTGTTGGTTTGATGTGTTTGTGAAATCCTATATATTACAATAGATTATGGGTAACAATTGTGATTCCTCGCATTTCTAGTTCTAGCGAATGTCATGACTTGAGTCTTCCTTGCCTAAGGTGCTTAGTCTTCATTACTAAAATGTTTATTTTTGATGGTGTGACTCTTAATTCCTCTTATTGAAATGTTTCCACGCTCTATACTGTCAAGTCACAAAACCTTAAATATTTAAGTGATGTGGTGTTGTGGTTGATTTTCAAGATTTGTTCCGATATTGAGTGCTTCTAAAATAGTTCATCACTGAGATTGTTATCATGCTAACAAAAACTTAGATATCAACTCATACTATGTCAAAGAATGTTTGTTCTGATTTCACTTATAAATGGAGGTTCTTTGATTGTCCGATATGTTCAGACCTGTTGCATCTCTTGATATGGAAGTGAGGTTACTTGGAATTTCTAGAGAACACAATGCCTTAGGGGAAGTTTATTACGATAACCGTAATTTAACTCAATTATCCTTTGAGGGAAACTCATTGTAGGGAAGTTCACATATTGTTGAGGCCATGTTTAATGGAATATTCTGCAGTCTTGGTTAGAAGACTTGGTTTATTTCCATAGTGTTACTTAGTGGGTATTCGCTTTGTACTAAATCTTGTAACTCAGTCTAGTTGGTACTTTTGAAACGATAGAATTTGGCTTCTAGTCCAAAGATAGTGGTTCAGAATGTCTCGTGATGTCTTAAGATTTTTGTTGAGTTTTGAAACATCTTACTACATACTTCTAGTCCTTGTTGGTAGTCCTGAAATCCTTTCATTGTTTTCTTGTATCGAGGAATCCTCCTCATAGATGGTATAGAAAGTCTTTCCTAAAAAGGTCACTGGTAAAATTTCAACTTATCGGTTGAGTGAGTGATGAATGGCGTAGGTATCTATAGAGTGTTAACAAAAGAGATGTTTATGAAAAATTTATCTGATTACAAAGCTTTGCTTTTGAGTGAAGATTGTTTTATAAAGTTTGAAAAGATGCTTGTTTCTTTCATGACATAATCCTTCCTAAATTATACATAGGTGATCAGGTTATGTATAATCGAGGACAAATGATGTGATGCTTGGTTTTGTTGAAATGGTATTATGTTTCTCCGAAGTTTTAGATGGTATTCAACATGTTGTTTTGTAAAATAATGGCTCAAACAATTTTTTCAGAGTAACATGAAAATCATTTCGCGTAATGATAGTAAATAGTTGATAGAATGACTGAAAGTCAATTTATAGGGTGGTAACAAAACAAATTGTTTTTGAACTCTGTGAAACAATTTTTCCTAAGATGGTAGTAACTTAGCTTGAAATAGAATTAAGTGAAATAATTTCATAAAGTGGTAGCAAAATAACTTGAAATAAGATTTGTTGAATTGTTGTAGGATACATGGGAGAACTTTATAGAATGGTAATAGTCTCCTAATTAGTCAAGAATAAAGTTGCCCTAAACCCTAGTAAGATAGTGGTATATCGTTGCGAAATGATTGAAGATTGGGCAATTGGAATAGGGAATGAAATAAACAAAGGTTGTGATTATCGTAGAGATAATAAAGGATAAAGATTTCATTAGATAGAAAGGTACTTATTAACTGTTCCTGTTGATAGTCTAATCATGTCTCAAGTGTAGGAGCAGTAGGCTGTCTAGCAGCAACATCTTTGAAACTCTCACAGTCCTCAAACCTATAAGATGGTGTAGTGTCTATAGTCTTAGTGATAGATGGTAATGGTGTGTCAAATCAAGCATGCTTCCCAAGCTACAAGTTAGGTGTATGAGTATCGTCTATGAGATGTGATGGCACGGATGGTGGTCTAGATGATAATGATGATGATGATGGAAATCCTAGTGTTAAGTTAGGAGATGATGGTGAGTGAAATGCTACTCTATTTCGTGTTGTCTCGCGACGTTTCAGAGGTAAAGCTAGAGTATGCACTATTGGATGACTAATAGTGGTATGAGTAGCTGATGGTGGTTGTATTACATGAGTAATAGGTGATCTAATAATGAGGGTGAGAGAATGTATTCTCTTCCTTGTAGTAAGCATCCTAATAGGTCCATTAGGACTAAGCCTATAAGTCCTACCAAATGGTATGATCTGTCCCGACAGAATGATAGAAACTGTCATGATCCTACGGTGAATCAATGGTGATCGTGGTGGTGTAGGTGCAACTTCGCCCTCCTCAAAGGGTTCAGTCTCCACATCGGATAAGATGTGTGGTGAGTCTGGTGTAGAGCCAACTGATGTTAAAACTTTAGTAGGGAATGAGAAGGTATCCTCCATGTCAGAGTCTGATGTGAGTATGATAGGATAGGTATCTGAAGACATCAATGTGACAATCGATTTTGAAATGAAAGTAAATAACCCGCATAAGGTGCGTATAAAACCGCATGTATAGTGAATATGCACTTATGATGAAATGATGAGATGCTATGATGATGTAGTTATAGTCTAGGTCAATGATACAACCTAGTTCTCTATAACTCTTGCTCGATGTGTCTGTCACACCCCAAAATACATGTTTTGCAGAGGAATGGAATTTCGGGGATGACCGTCATAGCATCACGATTCTGATTATATTGAACGACCTAAAGTGTCGTTTGAAAATACATCGCTTGATATAATAAAACATTCAGAGTTTACAAAAGATAGGTCCCAAATGAAAGTCAACATGTACGAAAATAAGTTTGATACAAGCCAAACGATGTTTTTAAAGTGCATAAAATCCATGTGAGATGCTTCATCACCGCGACTCTATGATAAGTCCACATGCATTCCATGATGTATATGCCTTATATACCTAAAAATACATTGCTAAAAGTGTCAACACAAAGGTTGAGTGAGTTCATAGAGTTTATGTAAATGTTTTATACGACTACCACAAGTATAGGCCATGTATGACAAATATGTCACATAAAATGTTACAATTGCTATAAGCACATGACATCAAGCTAGACCGATCCCGATGTTCGCCCAACAGAGTGTTTTGCCAAACAACTCAAATTATGATATTAAATGAAATGCATCCATTTGACCAGTTGGGACCACCAACCCGGATGAAGGAGTCACCCTCAATAGATTTATTCACTCACCCTCGCTTCTTCCGGAATTAACGGTTCATGATTATGAAATGGGGACATTCAATTGGCAATGAGGTAACTTAAGCAATGTAAATGAATTTGATATACTTGGGCTCGTAATAAAATGATGTGCAATGTATTCTCCCCCGTAGGTTTGAAATAATGTATAAACTTGTAAAACGGGGCTATGAAAACTCACTTGGTATAATGATGTGATGGCAAAAGTGGATACACTAAAATGTGGCTCAACTTCTAACCGCGACCTATTATGAATGATATGATTCTAATATAAGTCATGATGTAATATTGTGCATGCAAACTCATATGATATCCATACCACTTGTATATTTGAAAATAATGTTTATCGTCAAAATATAAGTTTATAACCTCTTATCAAATTACAAAATACTTTACAAGTACTTACGTTGAAACAACATCCTACGATGGTCGTTTAGTGATTTATCAATAAATTATAGTTTTTCGTAGTAAAACAATGTACTTTGATAATTCGTGAAAGTGACTAAATGGCCTCGAAAAGCTAGTCGTAAAATAGTGAATATCGAGTGTTAGGAAACAAACTCAATGGTTTTGGAAAGCTTGTCACATTACCTAAAAGTCTTAGCTTTTAACTTTTGATCATAGAGGTCTCGATCATAGAGAAAAATATAGATGAAGTAGGGTAGTCGGACTAAAAGTATTGTTTAAGGTTAGTTTTTCGGCAAAGTTTGAGTGACCGTAAATTATTCGTTACAACTCCGTTTGACGAACTGTTGAACATTTTGGAAAATAGGCTAGGCGATCTCACTTTTACTAGAAGACATCGCTTTCTCAAAAGCATTCTATCGATATGAAAAACGACTCCAAACATTGTCATCATGACAACCATTTTGACTAATAGAAATATATAAGTGTTATTACTTGTATAAAATAATTACGATAGTCTTATTTAGAACGCTTGTAACTTAGCCGTTATAAGTCCGCTTTTCACGCTTTATATATCCTTGGCTTTGTGTTAAAGTATACTAATATATTTTTGATAAATCGACTCATTTAGATAACGCTTAAAACTCATTTTAGCCCTTTAAACAACTCTTGACAGCTTGCATTTTTCTGAAAATATAGTTTTTGCCGCTAAACTTGAAAATAGCGTATCTCCTTTGTTATAAATCCGTTAAAGCGACCACGGTTTCGTTTTTAAATCTATTTTCTGAATATCTAGACCAAAATAATCCCCAGCCTACTAAAATTTCCAGATCTTACAAAACGTTTAAAGACTAAATATATGTTGTCGAAAATGATTTTTCTTATGTAATACTTGTTTCAATCACTTCAAATCAACACCAAATCTATTCTAAACCTACCATACACCTTCTTAGGGTGTCATGGGTTCCTAAACATCATCAACCATGATATGTTTCAAGAGATTAATTATAGGATGATTATAATTCATAATAAGTAATAAAAACACTTAAAAGTGGTATAAATACATATGATACTTGCATGATTTCTACTAGAATGATAAAAATAACTCATGAATGATTATGAAAGATTAGTAAAGATCATGAAATGCTTACTAGTTGATTGATGAGGTTTAAGTAACTAGGTTTCCTAAATACTCCTAGGTTTTTATTGCAAAACCTTAAAAAGAAGTAATCTAGAGTTTATAAAACCACTTGATCTTGAAAAACTTGATTTCTCCTTGATGTTTCTTGAGTTGGCCAGCCACAAGGAAGAAGAAGGAGAGGTTTTCTTTAACTTTCACCTTAAAAAATGAGTTTTTATGTGTTTTGAAAAATAATATCTAGTATAAAACTAGCCTAGTCATAGAAAATCATTAGGTGTACATTTTTAGTTAAGAAAATATCTAAATTGTGATGACTAGGGGGGGGGTGACCGGCCATATCAAAATGGGGAAGGGTTTGATATAATTTTGATAGTTAAGTGTATTAAAAGTTAAGTATAATGTGTATTTTGTACAAGTAATTAATTATTTAGTGTAGTGTTAGCTAGAAATCGATTTTAACGGAACAAAATAAAATATATCAAAGTCATAAAAATTATAAAAATGCATTTCTCGCAAGAATTGAGTGAATAAATATTTATCGAGTTGAATTTACGAAAACCGTAAATATATATATATATATATAACAATTTATATACAAAATAAATTCAAAACATCGGGTAAACTAATAATATAATTTTTATAGTCTCAAAATGAGTATATAAATATATTAGGATAATTTTTGGAAGTGTCGGATCAATTATTCAAAATAAATGATTATGCGATAGCGTTTATTTAATAGGAAAATATACGTTTAATGAAAAATGCAAAACCATGCATGAACTAATATGATGATGATATTACCAATGATATGTAGACTAACTCTAGTCTATATGAAATTTCCTCAATGATTTTTCATGAATTCGCAGCTAAACCCTTACGGTTACGCGAATTTGATACTCGTAAACCTAGTTTACGAAAAATGATGAATAGTGAAGCATGAATAGCGATTTTTCTCCGGGAATGAATAGTATTTCATGAATAGTAAAATTTTGAAATACGTTCTCAGAATATCAAATCGACTTCAAAAACGATGAATAGTAAAATGATGAATAGTAACCGATGAATAGTAAATTCCCGAGATGAATAGTAAATGTGAGAAATGATATGAAATTACGAGTTGTCACAATAAAATTGAAAGACGGGGATATGAAAACTCACTTGATACAATGATATGATGGCAAAAGTGGATACACTGAAATGAGGCGCAAACTCAAACTGCAACATATTATGAATGATATGATCTAATATAAGTCATGAAACAATGTTGTGCATGCAAACTCATATGATATCCTTACCACTTGTGCATTTTTGAAAATAGATTTTATCGCCGAAATATATGTTTATGACATCTCGTCATGTTATAAAATACTTTACAAGTACTTACGTTGAAACGACATCCTACAATAGTCGTTTAGTGATTTATCAAGAAATTATAGTTTTTCGTCACAAAATAATGTACTTTGATAATTCGTGAAAGTGGCTAAGTAGCCTCGGAAAGCTAGTCGTAAATCAGTAAATATCGAGTGTTAGGAAATAAACCAAATGGTTTTAGAAAGCTTGTAACATTATCTAAAAGTCGTAATCGAACTTTTGTCCATACGAGTCTCGATCCTAGATAAAATGATGGTGAAGTGAGGTAGTCGGGCTAAAATGCGCTTCAAGCGCTGGAAAGTTTGAGAGGTCATAAGTTACTCGTTATAAATCCGTTTGACGAACGGCTAGACATTTTGGAAAATAGGCCGTGAACTAACTTTACTTGGAGATATTATTTTCTCAAACCGACTCCATCGATGAGAAAACGGCTTCAAACATGGTCATCCGCGACAACCTTTTGACACTTAGAAAAATATTTAAGTGTTAGTGTCAAGAAAATAGTTGTGATCGTCGTATTTCAAATATGTATATCTTTAGCGTTATAGGTCCGTTTTCTACGTTCTTTATATCCTCGGAATCGTGATAGTATGTATTAATATATTTTTGATAAGTCGAATCATTTAGATAAGGTTTAAAACTCATTGTTGCCCCTCGAATAACTCTTGACAGCTTGTACATTTTCAGAAAATTAGTTTTCGTCGCAAAACTTGTAAATAGCGTAACTTCTTCGTTATAAACCCGTTTTAACCCATTCAAGTGACCACGGTTTCGTTTTTAAATCTATTTTCTGAAAATATAAACCAAAATAATCCCCAGCCTACTGAAATTTCCAGATTTTACAAAACGTGACAGCAGCTAAATATATATTGTCGAAAATGATTTCTCTAGTTTGTAACTTGTTCTAATCTCTTCCAATCATCACCAAAGCTAGTCTAAACCTACCATACACCTTCTTAGGGTGTCATGGGTTCCTAAACTTCACCAAAAATGATAAGCTTCATAGGAATATTATTAGGATAATTAAAACTCATTATATGTAGTAAAAATCAAATAAAAGAGGTGCCATTTTATATCCATCTCTTCCAAGTCATCTTCATCAATTTGCTCTATGTCTTCATGAGTTAAGATAGAGCCATCAACTTGTGTGGATATGAAAGCATAAAAGGTAGGATCTCCAATACTAGCAACCTTCTTCTTTGACCCAGAGTGGTAACATTCACATTACATGGAAACTTTAGAACCAAAGAATGGCAACTTCATCATCTTTGTCATCTTCATATTCATCATTTGCCACAGAGGTTGACAACAAAGCCAAGCTACTAGAGCTTGTACCAAGTTTCCGCCTTCTTCAACCTTTGCTCAATAAGTTTGAAGTTGTTGTAAAGGTCATTGAGCTTCATTGTTTCTATGTCCGATTTGTTTTCCCGCACAGTAACATTGGTTTGAAACTCAAGGCAAACTTCTTAGAAACTTCAAATTGAGGTCTTCCTTTTCTACCTCAATGCCAAGCACGCTTAGTTGTGTAAAATCTTCAAGTTTGGCGAAAATGCTATCAAGTGAGTCATTACTTGAGCGTAAAAGTTTTCATAACTTTGCTTCAACAATGTCTTTGTGTCTTCTTTGTAGCATCATTACCACCAAACACCGAGCAAATCTCTTCAAACAGTTCCTTAGCGGGTTGTGTACTTCTTTGAATGCAATGATTTGATCTCTAGGAAGAGTCATCAAGAACAAACTTCTAGCTTTAAGATCATTCTTCCGCAAGCTTTTTCAACACTAGATTCGAGCACGAAACTTTCACAACATCGTGTCACCAACCTTCACAAGACTAGTCACGGACTTGAAAGAATCACCGCTTGAATGATCTCCCATAGAGCATAGTCCCGAATGAGAAAGTATTGCTTAATCAAGATCTCCACATCTCAAACTCATTTAGTTTGAGCTTAGGTAGCCTTGGTGTAGAAGAGTTTGATTGGTTGTTTTCCATCTCCATAGAATTGAGTGAGTAGGTTAAGCTAATTCCTTGTATCTTCTAAACAAAATATCGAACCTTCGCCTCGATACCACTTGATGGATCTAAACACACACCTTATGTCAATGATATTTTGTGTGATATTATTAAGCACGCAGAATTTACTTAGTAATACTTAGAAGATGGATTATATGATGTATTGTATGTAAACACAGATTAAACACAAAACTTAAGCTCCAATATTATTGATAAATAATACGAGTGATCTTAGCTTATCACTAGGGTTACACCTTGAAGCCTTTGTGAGTAATACGTAGGTAATTAGATTAGTACCTAAGACAATGACCTAAGACCTCCTTTTATACAACAAGGAGTCCTTTACAAGATAAGTATAATGCTAACATTATAGAATATACACAATATCTATTCTATACTTATCTAAACACGTTTAACTAAACATTATCTAACAGCAGTGTTAATAATGTACTGGCCGTGGGAATACGTTTCCACTGCTAGTGTTAATCCGAGCAGTGTAAACCACAACTATCTGTGGTAACGGATTATTCCCAACAAAAGAGACAAAAGGAAAAGTAGTGGATGTACTTGTGTTCCCTTGAGGTTTGTCAAGTTAAGCGATTTGTCCTTAAGCGATTTTTCTTCTGCGGTTTGTAAATTGTTCGTTTTGAGTTAAGCGGTTTGTACTTTAAGCGATTTGTAACTAAGCGATTTGATACAGCGGTTTGATTCAAGCGATTTGACATCAAGCAAGTTGTGTTAAGCGGTTTGTCACTAAGCGATTTGATACAACGGTTTGGTTAAAGCGATTTGATTACACAACGGTTTGTATTAAGCGATTTGGATACTAAGCAGTTTGATTCACTGTGATTTGTCAGTTGTGCGATTTGTCCTTGAGACATGTCACTTCCTCGTGATAAGTTTTACGGTTTTCTCTTGATTTAGTAAAATCCCGTGAAAGAATCTATTTCGGTATAATCAAAGAGTAGTAAAATCCCGTGTACTTAGGAATCATGTCTACAATCACCTCTTCCATTGATGATGACGTTCAAGCTGTAGGATCCGATACTCGTCCTCCCATGCTTGATAGAACCGATTATGAATCTTGGGCTCAAAGAATCAGATTGTATTGCTTAGGAAAAGAGAATGGTGTTAACATCCTTTAGTCAATCGATGAAGGTCCATTTCAAGTTGGAACTACCAGGGATATTCTCGAAACTGCAGCTGATGGAAATGTTGTGTTAGGGTTGGATAGACCAAGAATGTATGATGAGCTTGATGATAAGGAGAAGAAGAGATATGATGCTGATATTAGAGCTTCAAACATCATACTTCAAGGTTAGCCAAAAGACATTTACAAGTCGATCAATCACAACACTGAAGCCAAGGCAGTCTTGGAAAATGTCAAGATACTTCTCTCTGGTTCGGAATTGACTAAGGAAGATAGAGAGTTTCAGTTGTATGATGACTTTGAGAACTTTAAAATGAATCCAGGGGAAAGTATCACTGAATATCATGTGAGATTCCACAAGCTTGTGAATGATATGAGGAATATCAAAATGACAATGACAAATATCCAGCTCAATTCCAAGTTCGTGAACAACATGAATCCCGAATGGCACAAATTTATCAATGCTGTCAAACTGAACAAAGGACTAAGGAACACCAATTATGAACAACGGTATGCTTATTTACTCCAACATGAGAAGCATGTTGCATTTGAATGAATGATCATGAAAAAGTTCAATACTAATGCTATTGCTGCAAGCTCTTCAAATGATTCAACTGTATTTTTCACAAATGTGCGGATAAGTACCAAAGCATCACAAGTTGTACCTATTGTGGATCATAATCATAAACTTATTCCTGATTCAGGTTATAAGCCATCAGACACGTTCACGAAACACTTTGAAAATCAACTGGTACTAATGGTTAAGCAAAATTTGAACCTCACTCCCCACACCAACAATCATCTCAGAACTGCATCTAATCTACACAATCATGCTACTGTTAAAGATGGAAGGGTTGTAGTGCAAAATTTGCAAGGAAGGCGGAATGCTTATCTACCACATAATGAACAAGGGAATGTAGGTGTTGGAATTGGTTATGGGAATGCAGGAGCAGGTGCAGGTTATGTGGGTAATTAAAATCGAGGCAGGATCATGGCCTAGGGTCAAGGGAAGCCAAACAAGTGCTACAACTATGGAAGGGAAGGACACATTGCTAGGAACTACACTCTACCAAAACATCCACAAAATGCAGAGTACTTCAGGGATAAAATGCTACTGGTGCAAGCTAAACATAATGGAGCAGTGTTTGATGAGGAAGAGTTGCTATTTCTTGCTGAGGGAAATGCCAAAACTTATGATGCAGATGTGGATGAACAACCAGTGCATGGTGTGGCTCAAAACAATCCCAATGCCTTTCAAGTTGCAGATTGTGATGCATTTGACTCGGATGTTGATGATGAACCAACAACCCATGCCATCTTTATGGCTAACATCTCTCCAATGGTGTCTCCAATGGTATCTTCACCTCAACAAGCCGGTCCCTCCAAAGAATCCATCATATCAGAGGTATTAAAACTATACGATGTGGTTGATGTGCAAAAGATTCACAACAAAGTACAACCAACGGAAATCATTGAATCAGATATTGAAAATATGGGTAATTACAATGTTTTCCCATATGATCAATATGTGAAGCAAGATGAAAGTAAAATTGTACCAAGTGATGCATCTTCTGCTATCAATGATGAATGTATATTTGATGAATACACTGAATATGCACCTGATGATTCCATGACCACTGAACTAAATTCCTATAAGGAACAAGTTGCTATATATGAACAACGTGCTAAGTTTGAATTGACTACCCGTGAGCAGGAGATGGATAACCAAATGCGTACACTTATCAGAAAAAGTAACTTTAGGGAAGAAACATTAAAACAAGAGTTAAATTCCTTAAAAAACTTAATAAAATTAATACAAAAGCAAGAACTTCAAGAAAATGTAAAAGTGCTTAAGCAGGAATTCAATGCTAAGGAATCAAAACTTTTAAATGATTTTTCCAACCTAAAAACTTTGAAGAACAAACTTGAAAACAAGTTGTACGTACAAGGGAACACCATTCAGACTGCTCACATGATCACTAAGCATAGAGTATTAAGCGATGAGCCTAATGTTGGCCTTGTAGAGGAACCCAATCCGGATTATGGTAAGAAAGCTAAAGCTGCTCAAAAGGTGATCTATGATGGTAATAAAATCCTTAAACCTAGACAAAAGCCTACTTGTTTAGAGTGCACTGAAGAGGATAGAGAGTTAGAAGATGCTTCTAGAAAGAAAATGGAAAAGAAATTAAAAGAAGATCCTGAGTGTAAAAATCGGAATATATCATTTAAAACTCCCAATTATGCTAAGGAAAACTGGATAGCCTTTAATAAGTTTAGACCTCAGACTCAATTGACCCCTGAACAAGCGTTTTGGAAGAAAGATATAGATAAGAAAAAAACTGATGAACTGAAAAGAATCCTCCCCTTAGGAAATTTCCTCCAGCTACTGTGTATCCACCAAATACACCGATGCATTTAGTGCCTAGAACTCTTCCCACTCAAAGCAAAATGTTAGTCAGCTTATATGTAGTTCACCAACTATTCATTGACTTTGAGAAAACATGTAAGAAGAGAATCACTCCAACGGGAATCACTGAAGAGGAAAGGGGTTTTGAGCAAACAAAAGAATGTTATTTAACTGAGGTCATGCCTTTCTTTAAACAACTAAAAGAACAATTTGAGAGTCTTCAAAAGGCCATAGATACAAAGATTAAAGAAATTAAAAGGATGTTTAACGAAATGGAAAACGAGGTTAAAGATTATGAATGTGGCTTAAAAGCAATGAGATTGAGAGGAAGAATCTTCACATCCTAAATGATAATTTGATTTCTAGATGTATTGCTCAAGATATGTTCTATAGTGTTACGAATTACTCCATTAGTGTTTCACAATTTCATGAATTGTCTATTGCTTTGAAAGTCTCCCAAGATCAGGTCATTGAGCTTGAGACCAAAAATTCAAAATTGCATGATAAAATCGAAAGGGATGATCATGATAACATGGTGAGAGATTTTTCTAAATTGAAAGTTGAATCTCTTGATTTACAATTAAAATATCAACATCTTAAAGAAAATATTAAAACCTCAAATGCCAAGACATCTTCGGATGCTCCTGAGTTTGATGCAGTTTTTGAAATAAACAAACGTGATGAACATATTTGAGCTCATTGTAACACGATTAAAAGGTTGAAAGCCCAAATTTCCCAATTGAAGGGTGAAAAGAGTGAAGTGTGTGGCTCCCATATGCCTCCTCCATTAGATTCTCAGAATTCTCAAAATTTCCCTTCAAAACCGCATTAATGTCTTACAACATGAAAATGAATGTTTTCTAGAGGAAAATAAAAAGGTTAAATTGTATTTTAAGGAGTTATATGAATCAATTAAGGTCACTCGTGACAAGAACAATGAAAAGATAACGTCTTTGCAAAAAGAATTGAGAATCTGAAGAGTCAGGTAAAAGAGAAAATGCCAATCACCAGTGGTGAGAATGTCGCACCAAAGGTGCATGTTTGTACTAAATATGCTATGACTGTGAAGTATATTCCCCCTCATCGTAGGAATAATAAACTTGCATTTCAAACATATCTTTCATACCTTAAGGATAGTCTAGAGTGTCTTTGTAAGATTGTAGAAGAGGATAAGATAGAGAAACCAGTCGATAATGCGATTGGGCATGCATGCTTATATGCCAAACGATCTCAAGAACTCTTAGAATGTATAATTGGCAATATGTCCTAAATCTGGTACTAGGAAAGATAGTGTAGTTTTGCCCTGTTCTATGCCTAAAGTCAAGCATGTGACCTTTGATGTGCCTCCTAGAATATCTGATCCCAGCACTTCCAGACCAAGAATGCAGAAAGTAGTGAAACCAACTAATATTCCCATCGTTCCTTCTACAGGAGTAATCAGTGACACTAAGGTAAGCGGGTCAAAGCCTCCAGGCAATACAAAGTAAGATAGGACCACGCGAGCCAAGAGTGATCAAGGGAAGAAAGTAGAAGACCACCATAGGAATAATAAGTTTGAGTAATAAGACGAATCGTGTTGATTCTAGTATTAGTTATAAGCGTACTGTAATTAATTCGAATTCTGATACTATTTACAAAACATGTAATGAATGTTTGGTTTCTGGTATTTATCATGAATGTGTTGTGAATGAGTTGAAGAATGTTGTTAAATCTCCAGTCAAAAATGTCAGAAGTGCTAAAAGGTATAGATCTATAGAAACCTAATGGCCGTATATTTAGAGTTAATGAATTTTGCCCTAAAAGGTATACATCTATGCCCACTAAGGAATGGAAACCTACTGGTAGGATCCTCCCCCTAAGAAGTAGTCATACTTCACATAGGCCCAGTGCTACTACTAGTCTTGCTTCCACCACTAATGATTTCATAGCTTCTAATACTGATGTGGGTGTTCCAATCTCATTTACTAGCCAATTGGAACCCATTCTCTCATGGGGATCCAAATTATCCATCATCCATACTTGTCTGTCTTCAACCGCAGTCGCATAAATCGCTCGTGGTATTTGGACTCAGTTGCTCAAAGCATATGATTGGAGATCGCTCACTGCTCAAGAACTTCTTGAATAAATTCATCGGGACTATTAGATTTGGGAACGACCACTTTGGGGCAATTATGGGTTACGAAGATTATGTAGTTGGTGACAGTGTAATCTCACGGGTATATTATGTAGAAGGTCTTGGTCATAATCTGTTCTCTGTTGGTCAATTCTGCGACTCTGATCTTGAAGTGGCTTTCAAAAAATACACTTGCTTCGTTAGAGAATTGGACGGTGTTGAACTTTTAAAGGGAACTCATGGCACTAATTTTTACACCATATCTATCGAAGACATGATGAAGTCTTCTCCAATTTGTCTGTTGTCAAAATCATCCAAAAAAAAGTCATGGTTAAGGCATCGTCGTCTCAATCACTTGAACTTCGACACCATCAATGATCTTTCCAGGAAGGACCTCATAAGAGGCTTTCCCAGGTTAAAGTATGAAAAAGATCATCTTTGTTCAGCATGCCAATTGGGCAAAAGGACAAAGTATGCCCACAAACCCAAACCTACAAACTCCAACATGAAAATTCTTCATACTCTTCACATGGATTTGTGCCCATTAGAGTGCCGACTATAAATGGGAAGAAATATGTGCTAGTCGTTGTTGATGACTACTCTCGGTTGTTGTGGTCAATGTTAATACAAATATCGTCATTAAACGTTATATATATTTTTGATCTTTACCGAAGTTTTGTTAACGACAAAAGTTAATTTAAATTTTATAAAGCTTAAAGCTTGTCAAGTTTAATAGATATTGAAACAAGCTTTTTCAAATAATACCTTCATCACTCAAGCATTTACATTGTGATTAATCATATCTTGATATGACTCTAACCATAATGTATGTGTTGATCCCAGTTGAGCAAACGATCTAATATAGAAACTGACTTTAAACAAATACTTATTAAGTATCACGCGGAATTTAATACTTAATCTTAAGAAGAAGAACAATAAACATTCAACACCTCAATATTATTATTAATACGAATACTCTAACCAGTATTAGGGTTTTACAACCTTGAAGTGTATCGACCTTAGATATAAAACATCATGATATCTAATCTAACCTAGGACCTCCTTTTATAGGCTAAGGAGTCCTTTACATTATACAATACGTAACCTACAAGATAAATATCTTTTCCATATTTATCTAATACAAAATACTAAACCGACTATACAAGACTAGCGGTGGTTACAATACAATATCCGTGGTTACACAATACTACTAGCCGCGGTTTGTCTTCATCGATGGTTCCATTCTTACGTCCGTGGTTTTATCAACTCGTCTGTGGTTCCAACACTTAGAATAATTCTTGATCCAAGGAACCAAAACCCAACAATCCTCCCCTAAACTTGATACATTCCAATGAATTTTCAAGTTTCCTTTAAGCTCAAAACATCTAAATTGGAGGATGTAGCCAAACACTTACTAGATTTAAGAATATTCTCATACTTCAAAGAACAAATTGTAAGCTTGACCATCATAAGGCAACAACATCTTGATAATACCAGCTTCATCATCGAGCAATAACTCACGGATACTTATTCGATTAAGGATAATCACCTTCACAAACATATGAATAACTTCTCCGTAAACAGTTAAAACATGAACTCCACAAGTTTGATATAAAACCATCTTGTAACATGACCATTGTAGATTCCTTTCCATTCGTGTTCATCATGAGTAGGTTCAAATAAAATCTTCAAATGATGATAAACCGTCTCTCATGATAATCATTTGGATGTACTTCACCAAACTTATTCTTGTAAAGTATCCAAAGATTCATCAAATCATCTCTATCAAAATATGAAGCATCCGAGAAAATTTATTATACTCATAAACTTCATTGTTGAGTCTTTGAATTTTCCAAACTCCTTCACTTCCAACTTTAAGCTTAAACTCATAAGAAATAATTTGATTAACATCTTCAACTACTTTCGGTCTTTTAGAATCGATGTCTCCCGAATCTCGATTTTCCTTTGTCTACTTTGAATCCACTCTTCTTCCTTTTTAGAATCCATTGGACAGAAATCACCATTATTAATCTTCATACACCTTAGATAAATCTCATAAATTCTTTCAAATGAACACTTATTAAGATTATCAGGAATATGAATGCCTGAATTCTTAATAATCTTCATCAGTACATTCCTCATCTGTGCAATTGTAGGAGGTTTCTTTCTTATAACTTGTTTCCTTTCTTTACTGATCCTCCTTGCCCATTCACCCAAAAGCCTAGCTCTTTCCTCATCATCCAACAATGCCCATTCTTGTGCAGTATACTCATCATGTATTTGATTAGAAGCTTGAAGATAGTTTTGTGATTCATACCATGTAGCTAACCATTTCTGACTAGCCTCCTCTTCTTCTTGCTTCCTTTTCTCTAAAGCTGCTTGTTCTTCAGCTAGCATCTTTCTTATATACTCTTCATCATAAGCAATCTGTTCTTCTTTACTTTTAAACTTCAACTCTGGTTCTGCAACTCCTTTACCTTTTCCAATAACTGATTGAGTCACCTTCTTCCTTAAAGGTTCACCAATAACTAAACTTTTGCTTTTGGGTTTGGTTGCAGTAGATTTAATAGATGAAACAGGTGCAATGATGGGTGTAGAATTAGCTGAGGTTTTACTTAGATTGATCAATGTACAGCTTCTTTCTCAACTTCTTTAGATTTAGGTGGTAGCCTATATAAAGGTTTATCTCGGCATTCGGCGTTATCGATGATGAATCGGTGATATAAAATTGTGATAGGGAATGACAAAGAATTCTCCACGTTAGAGTATGGGAAAAAAATAATGGGATGAGTATTTAAGGGCATCCATGTGACAATCGATGTGAAATGAAAGTGAATAACTCGAAAAATGTAATGTAGTTATAGTCTAGGGTCAATGATGCAACCTAGTTCTCTATTGAAGCTACGAAAATCACACCCCAATTACGTTGCGTGAATGGAATTCTGGGGATTGTTGTCATAGCATCACAATCAGTTATATTGAGCGACCTAAAGTGTCGTTTGGAAAATACATCGTTTGATTTAATAAAACAATCGAGTTTACAAAGTAGGTCCCAAATGTAAATCATCTTGTATAAAAATAAGTTTGTTACAATACAAACGACGTTTTAAGTACATAAAACCCAAGTGAGACGCGTCGTCATCGCGACCCCATGATGTGTCCAAATGCATGCCATGAAGTGAATGCCTTAGATACCGAGATAAAAACATGCTAAAAGTGTCAACACAAAGGTTGAGTGAGTTCATAGAGTGTGTTTTGAATTGTAAAGCCTTTCAAAATCGTTTATGCCGCAAAGGCATTGTAAATCGTTGAAATGTAAATACTTTCAAAATCGTTTATGTAGCAAAGGCATTGTAAATCCACTCGGTTCAAGTCCCCCCCATACAAAACTTGCAACTGTGTGTTCACAACCCAACGCCAAAGTGTGTAAAGTTTATGTTCAAACAAAATCGTCAAATGAATTCACATAATAGTGCATGACTTAATGTATCGATGTTTACTTGATCTAATTATACCAAGACCATCAGTTCATTGAATGTACCAAGACCATCAGTCCAATGAATATACCAAGACCATCGATCCAATGAATGTACCAAGACCATCATCCAATGAATATACTAAGACCATCGGTCCAATGAATGTACCAAGACCATCGGTCCAATGAATATACCAAGACCATCGGTCAATGAATATACCAAGACCATCGGTCCAATGAATATACCATGTAAATACTACGTATGGCCAAATGTTACTACGCATGACTAAGCATTTCAATTCGGCTAAACATGTAATTTGCAAATAGTCATGAATGCAATAAACATTATTGAGCATGTATCTCCCCAAAGAGTTTAATAACATATTAAAACAAGAAAAGTGGGGCTATGGAACTCACGATAATATGTAAGAGTTTAAAGTACTTGTGCAAGTGAATGAAAGCAGTTTGAGCATGTATCTCCCCAAACAGTTATGAAAGCAAGTAAAAGTAGGGGCTATGAAAACTCACTGTAAAGCGGCGAGATAGCGAGAATGAGTACACCGAGGTATAATGAGATCGTTATCCGCGACCTATGACGAATGATATGATATGTCATGAGTTGCAATGTAATGCTATGCATGCACCGTATATTATTTATACCATTTACGAGTTTTGAAAATATTACTCGCCGAGCGAAAAATACTCTTTTGACGTCTTGACCCTTCAAAAATGACTTTACATGTTTTACGTCAAAATGTCATCCTACAAGGGTTTTATAATGATTTTGGTGAAATTACCACTTTTCGTCATAAAACAATGTCGTCGGAAAAACCATGAAATCAACAAAAATGGCTCGGAAAAGCGATCGTAAAGCGGTGTCGTCGATCGTTAGAGAAACGAACTCATTGTTTTGGAAAGTTTGTATCGATATCTAAAAGTTTCGTTCAGGAGTTTTCGTCAAAAGGTCTCGATCATAAAGATATCAAAGGTTAAAGATGGTGGTTTTGCTAATGTTGTGCGAGAAAATGAGTTTCGCCAATGTTTGAACATCCGTAAATAAATCACCATAACTCCGCTTGACAAAGCGGCTTTTTGTTTTGTAAAATATGGCCGATGAACTTGATTTTACTAGAAGACACTTTGTTCCAAAAGTTTTGCATCATAGTTAAAAGCGCATAAACATGGACGATAGAGCTAATGAAATACTTGTTACGTCAAAATAATATAATTTTCGAGAAAATAATACTTACGGCAACTTTATGAAAGCGGCCATATATTTGTCGTTTTAACTCCGTTTTCTCGTAAAATATGTCCTTAGCTTCGTATCGAAGTAAACTAATATATTTTGACTAGTCGAAATAATTTGTGAAGCTTAAGGCTCGTTTTGACCCGAAATGTACAAAACTGCATGCTGTCAATTTCGAGAAAATAATACTTTTTAAGTAAAACTTTAAAAATTCACCACGGCCGTTATAACTCCGTTTTTATCCGTTCAAGCGGCCACGGATTCGTTTTAAAGTATATTTTCTAAAAATCAAGGCCAAAGGGTCGTACCATCAGTGAGTTTTTCCAGAATTTCATTTTAAGGACAGAACGTAATATCTAGTTTACGAAAATAGTTTTTCTCGGACAAAACCTATTCTAATCCCTTCAAATCAACTCCAAAGATAATCTAATCCTACCATACACCTTCTTAGGGTGTCATGGGTTCCTAATCACCATCAAGACCAAAGAATAGCTTGGGAATAATTATAGGATGACCATATGTATATAATAACTCTAAAATCTTGAAATAAATGGTATAAACTACATAACATGCATATAAGCTCCAAAAATGAAAAGGAACATATGAAATGAAGAGGAAACATAAAATGACAAGAATATGCTTACAAATGATAGTGATGAGGTGAAAGTAACAAGGTTTAACTTAAATACCCTTGGTTTTATTTCAAAACCATAAAAGAGTATAAACTAGGTTGTTTAAACACTTGATCTTGCAAAATTTGATCCCTTTGTGTTCTTGATACTTGGCGGTTAGGAGGAGCAAGGAAGAAGAGAAAAGTTTTTATCAACTATGTATCTTTTAGGTGCATGAATGAAATGAAAGTCTTAGTGTACATATCTATACTTGCAAGATTTTCCTACCAATTTAATAAATGAAGTCACCCACCCCTACCATTGGCGGATTTTGAGGTCTTGTGTCCCTCAAATATTTTTTAAATTGTATTGTATAAACATTTACTTGTACAAGTTGTAAGAAAGTGTAAGTAAAATAAAGTTAAGTTAAGGTAAATGGAAGTTTTGGTACAAGTAAGTTTTAATAGGTCAAAATAGAATGTAATGTGATAATAAAAATTGTAAAATACTTTCCTTGTGAAAATCGGGTGATAAAATAATTATCGTAAGATTTTAAGAAAACGACGTAATAATTAAACTTTAACGATAAATATACCAAATATATGTGAAACACTAGGAAAACTAAAATATAGTTTTATGAACTACATATAAGTTTAAAAATACTTGGGATCATTTTTGAAAGTAACGGGTTAAATAATCAAAATAAAAACTCACGCGATAAAAATTATTAAATATAAAAATTACGTTGAAAGTGAAAAATGTAATGTCGTGAATGAATCAATGAGATGCACATGATGTCAATGAAATGTAGACTAATCATAGTCCATATGAAACGTGCGTGATGTCATGATCATGAATTCGCCGCTAAACCTCCAAGGTTACTGAATTTGAAACAAGTAAACCAAGTTTACTAAAAATGTTGAAATAATAAGACATGAATCGTGTCTAGAAATGACCTGAAAGTACGGGTTGTCACATTTACTTAGATTGATCAATGTACTTGCAGCTTCTTTCTCAACTTCTTTAGATTTAGGTGGTGATACAGAGATGGTTGTAACAATAGTGGAAGTGGTTATGATAGCAGTGGGTGTGATAGTAGTGGGTACAATTGCCATGTCTGAAACTGCAGCAGTGGTTACAATAGTACTAACCGTGGTTGCAGACATACTATCAGTGGTTGTGTCCTGAACTACTTCATCTTCTACCACATTCTTCAAATTTTCAAGAACTGCCTCATTCCCATCTTTATCAGATACCAAAAATTCTTGATCTCCACTATCAACATCTTCTTCCATAGGTACATCAACATTTTCGTCAACAGCCTCCCCTGAATTCATGCCTTCACTCCTCCCCTGTTTGGATACATCCTAAACATTCAGAGCTGGAGAGGAGTCCACCTTCTTTTTCATCCTTCTCATAGTTCTCAAAACAGCAACCCCAGGTCTTCTTACTTTCTCCAAAACCAATACCGTGCTTAAGCGCCTAATGTCTTTACCACAAACACGACTCCTCAAGACTTGAGATTGTTTCCTCCATTTTGGTACATTTAGCAGTCAATTCATTAAAGCGTTCAAGAATATCCTCCCACTTCGACTGTGTGAACCGGGTCCGAGAGGTGGTTCATTGGAAAAGTCATAAGGTACCGACTTAGGATCCGTCAATTCGGTTTCATGTTCCAAACTATCCTCATCACTTCGAGCTGTGTTAACTCCTCCGAGAGATGAATCCTTGGATAAAGGAAACATAGCACCATACCGTGCCTGATCATCTATGCACCCTATAGTAGCCAGTTGGCTTGGGATTCCTCCACCTGTGTTAAGTTCCAAGGAACTCTCCACATTAGGTGTAAAACCCTAAAATCTCAAACGCGTGAAATGACAATTTTGCCCTCAAACTTAAAATTATACAAACTCGGAAAACACGTCAACATCGTTTAACAAGTTACATCATTAATAATATACCCACATTATGAAAATAATTAACTTATGTTATGAATTAAAAGAACATAAATAAATAAGTCCTAATGTACCAAATAACTCTACTACATGTACACAATTCACCTAGACTACAAAAGAGACTACATACACTTGGAAAAGATAAACTTGGAAAGTCAAAGATTTGGTCTTTTTCCCCACTTGATGGCCGGCCTAATTAGGCTCCCCCCTTAATCACTATATCAATTTCATTAAACCTCATTTACACATTTCCATTTCATTCAAGAAACACACAAAGTAAACCCTAATCTCTCCTTCTCCACAAGTGGCGGCTACCCTCCATTTTCCTCCATTTTCATCCGAAAATCAAACAAACAAAGGTTCCTAGGAGGCTTGTGATCGTGTGTGATTGATTGGTGGACGTTGTGATCGTGTTTGGTTCGAATTAAAGCTAGGTCGTGGGTATATGTTTGTGGCCGTGGGTTTGATATAGCCAAGGAAGGCTTGGTTTTGATCGTGGTGGTTTATTTCTTGTTCCTTTGTCACGTACACGCTACTAGGGTAACGTATCATCATCTCACGTCTCTTCCTTTGTGTTTTTCTTATTCAATTCGTGGCCATGGAGACTTTTCTAGGGCTTGTTATACGAAAATATGTTACATGAAATAATGAATACGTTTGTCACATGAAATGATAAAATGGATTACATAAAACATTGATTCTAAACCTATATGATTCGAATGATATATGGCATGTTAATATGAATACTGAAACTGAATTTTGATCTCTATATGTCGACATATGTATGGATTTTAAATGGATTTAATGAGCCTACGAAACTATGCTTATACGTATGTGATAAATGGAATCGATAACGAATGATTTACGAACTTGTTTTGGTCTTTTAATGGGGCGTATAATCTGAATTGGGGGAGGGATGTCTCGACCTAATAATGGGTATCTCATATGAGTTGTATAATTTTATGATAATCAAGTCTACATGTGTTAAAACCTATATGTAATCATAATCAAAAACTAGGGTTTTGTATTACATGATTTAATAAAGTTAAGGGGTTGTTTTGTAAATTATGAAACTTGATGGATTAACTTGTTAATATAGTAACTAAATGGATTTAATGAGTAAAATGAGTAAACTTGCTATATTTACACTTTTAACCCTATACTTTGCATTATTGACATTTTAAACCCTAAACTCTTGTAACTTGTCATAAATGATCCTTAAATCATAATAACACTCATTTTCATTATTTAACTTTAGATAAGTAACTAAACTTACTAAATATGGAAACCTGCTAATTATGGAAAGTTACTAAATATGGAAACCTGCTATTTATGGAAAGTTACTAAAAATAGAAACCTGCCTAAAATAGAAAGTTACCTAAAATAGAAAGTACCTAAAATGGAAAGATTACTAAAAGTGGGAACCTGCTAAAAATGGAAAGCCGTCTTAAACGAGTGATCTGATTCTTATAGAACGTTATTTAATTCATATAGGTTCCGGGCGACGGGATTGATCTCCTTTCTTGATTTTACTTTCATTGTGATTTGCTCCGAATAAGGCATAGATATTCGACCTTATCTCTTAAGGTTTCTAGTGATTCTTATACATCTTTCGATATTAGCTTGAACTGTTACGTTTTACTGTAAGCCTCATGATTAGGGCTTCCCTATGATTTTGCTATGCTCCCTTGATATGAAACTTATATGAACCTTTGATATGAAACTCCGATATGAAACTTTGATATGAACTTTGATATGAACCCTTATGATATGAATATGCTTTGACCCTTCAGTCTGATACCCGAGCCAAATATGTTTCCTAGTCAGGAAGGTAACCTGACCGTGTCATTGATGCACCAATGGCATGACTTTAGTGTGGTTGAGTGATGTTCCACACCGTCCCCTATTATGATATGTTATGATATGATATGATTTGTATATGATTTGGCCACTGGGGGGCGTATGGATGCATCCTAGATATGATATGTTTCGAGGGATTTGATCTGTTTGGAGATATGATTTATATGGTGAATGATGTCGGGTGCAATCCGCGTCTTCACAATTCCGGGAGTTGATCACTCCATTTGTTACTGAGGTCTCCCCTCCTATTATGTATGGTATTCCGAGGTCACCCCTCCGAATACAATGGCTACTTATGATATGATATGATACGATATGATATGTTTCTGGGCTCGGGTAGATTTCTGATAACCCTTACACTTTTGATAAACCTATATTGTACCTTCCGTATTCCCCAACGCACCATAATCTGTATTACTTGTTCATTACTCAATACCCTTATATGATTCACTTTTACCAAGATATAGATACTCCATTACATTGATCTGTCACACTTTCGTTCCGTTCTTTAGACTATGGTTCCATTCACGTACCGGGTTATTATATGTCTTTGGATTGATTATGATATTCATGTTTATACGACTACTGATTACTCTGTATGATATGTATGTATGCAATATAAGATTTACCTGTTGTCATCTGATGATATGCTATCTTACTGTTATGTGATCCTTTGATTTGTCTGGTAACCGTGCTTGTGTGAAATCGATTGTTGATCTGTTTATCTTTTGTACCTCGTTCGATTAATCTCGTGGACTATGACTATCCGTGGTGTCCTTACCTACTTGTTGTTGACCGCCATGTTTGCATTTGTTTATGCTATGGTTTGATTGGGTAAATGGTTCAACTTATGAAGTCTAGCTTGTTAACTTGTTTAATTGCCCGCTATGTATTTAATTCATTTAATTATAGTGTTCATCTTTGTATTCCTACTTGTTACGTGTATTGCCATGTTTTGACTACCGTTATGATCACGATTATGTCTTCAACTAAGGGTTTTGACTGTGTAAATTGCCATGCTCACTTATTAATTAATTGCTTCCGCTTTCCTGTAGACATTTGTTTGGCTTGTATGTCTCCGATTTCTGAATTGATTGTATGACATATATGTTGTGTGGATGCTACTTTGCTATGTTTGCTTATGTTTCAGTTCTTGTATATACGGTTTGTATGTGCTTGTTTATATGTCATCGATGCTTTGCTTTGCTTCTTTCTCCTTGTTATCATTCGTTTTGGGTATACGTATAATTGTGTTTGCGGGATCCTCATTGACTCATTGTTCTCATTTCACTGCGACTTTGTTATCCGTTTCCTTTGTTTCATTTCGCATTTGATTTTATTTAGCTTTCGTTTTGTTATATCATTCCTGGGCTTTTAAGCTCGGCCGCATTTCTTTTCTGCGGCGGTGTTAGGTTTGAAGATGGGCTTTGATGGGTGAGAGTTGGATTATTTGAGTGGACCAACCCTAGATACCTTATTATTTGGATTTATTTTGTTGGGCTATTGTTGGAGATTTCATTTTATTTTAGACATATTGGATTTTGTATTTTCCTTGTAAGTCATTCGTCTATATGACTTGGTACTTTATTCTTTAAGGCTTTCGCTTGTAAAATTTTATTTGTATGTTCGATATAACACCGAATGTGACACTTCTACCCTTGTCGGGTTGGGGTGTTACAATTATGGTATCGAGCCAGTTTCGTCTTGTTGACCTTAGGATTGACTGTGAGGACTTGGGTAGACACTAGGCTTCATGCATTACGATCTCTTTCGATTCCTTTTGATTGTCGTTCGATTTGGCTCGATATTCTTTTGTCTTCGCCGATTTGACCTTCTCCTCTTCGCATTCGATTTTGTTTGGTTACCTTCGCGCATTTGTTTGTCGATCATTTAGATGAAGACTACTCGTAGAACCGAAGATGATGTGCCGACCCTGCACTGCTGCATCAATTTCTGGAGAGGTTCGTGAAGCAGAAGCCGCACCCGATCGTGATGCTGCCGGAGACATCAAGATGCTGTTGGAGGGAGCTGGACGGATGAACCAAAGGCGTGAAGACGGAGACAAGATTCAACTGGTGGCTGAGGAGATTCATCTACTTCACAAGATTGGACGCGACCTGTGTTACTCCGATTTGTTTGTCATGCGTTTGTGGCGATTTGATATTTTGCTATGTGATTTTGATCGGCATTGCCCTTCTTCGATTTGTTCAGAACTCGGTTTGAATCGTGAAGCGTTATCATTTAGCATTTTGGTAATATCTCAGCTTTTCTTTTGGATCGTCAGTAATGAGTCACGAGGAACCGTTTTGTGCATTGTTGGCCTTCTTTTCTTTTATGGTATGGTAAGTTGTTTGATCATTATATGTTGCATGAATGTGTATCCAGTGCGCTTTGGTATGTTACTTGATATCTGTATGTGATATGTTTTGTGTGATTTTGGCTATGTAGTTCGTCATGACCGGGACTGAATATGATGACAATAAGGGCTTGTTATGTGATGCAAGTATTATGGCCTTTGATCAACGTGATAATCCGAGATCATATAATTTGAACTTATTGAAATCATCTGACGTGTTGGGAAATGCACAGGGTTGATGCGTGAATGGAATAAGACTTATATCCGTTATTTGGCACTCCTCATGATCGCTTTGAATTCGTACCGCTTTGAGAGAATTCGCATCGACATCCGTTATGTATAAGTTTGGTACGTTTGGAAATCGAAATCGGTATGATCTATGTGGGACTATGAATTTCTACGTGCGCCTTTAAATTAAATGCGTCTCTGTGTACCTCTGCGACTTCAATTTTCGAGGACGAAAATTTTCTTTTAGAGGAAGAGTTGTAAAACCCTAAAATCTCAAAGCGTGAAATGACAATTTTGCCTCAAACTTAAAATTATACAAACTCGGAAAACACGTCAACATCGTTTAACAAGTTACATCATTAATAATATACCCACATTATGAAAATAATTAACTTATGTTATGAATTAAAAGAACATAAATAAATAAGTCCTAATGTACCAAATAACTCTACTACATGTACACAATTCACCTAGACTACAAAAGAGACTACATACACTTGGAAAAGATAAACTTGGAAAGTCAAAGATTTGGTCTTTTTCCCCCCTTGATGGCCGGCCTAATTAGGCTCCCCCCTTAATCACTATATCAATTTCATTAAACCTCATTTACACATTTCCATTTCATTCAAGAAACACACAAAGTAAACCCTAATCTCTCCTTCTCCACAAGTGGCGGCTACCCTCCATTTTCCTCCATTTTCATCCGAAAATCAAACAAACAAAGGTTCCTAGGAGGCTTGTGATCGTGTGTGACTGATTGGTGGACGTTGTGATCGTGTTTGGTTCGAATTAAAGCTAGGTCGTGGGTATATGTTTGTGGCCGTGGGTTTGATATAGCCAAGGAAGGCTTGGTTTTGATCGTGGTGGTTTATTTCTTGTTCCTTTGTCACGTACTGTGACAACCCGTACTTTCAGGTCATTTCTCGACACGATTCATGTCTCATTATTTCAACATTTATAGTAAACTTGGTTTACTTGTTTCAAATTCGCGTAACCTTAAAGGTTTAGCGGCAAATTCATGATCATGACATTACGTACATTTTATATGGACTATGATTAGTCTACACTTCATTGACATCATGTGCATCTCATTGGTTCATTCACGACATTTCATTTCACTTGCAACGCGTAATTTTTATTTAATAACCTTTATCGCGTGAGTTTTTATTTTGAATATTTAACCCGTTACTTTCAAAAATGATCCCGGTGTATTTTTAAACTTATATTTAGTTATAAAAACTATATTTTGAGATTTCCTAGTGTTTTGAATTTATTTCGTATATAAATCGTTAAAGTTAAATTATTACTGACGTTTCTTAAAATTATCGATAATTATTTTATCACTCAATTTTCACAAGGAATGTATTTTACAATTTTATTATCTCATTACATTCTATTTTGACCTATTAAAACTTACTTGTACCAAAACTTCCATTTACCTTAACTTAACTTTATTTTACTTACACTTTCTTATACTTGTACAAGTAATATATATACACTATAAAAAAAAAAAAAAAAAAAAAAAAAAATTTTGGGAACCAATCCCTAAAATCCGGCCTATGGGGAGGTAGTCAAAATTTGGTAGACTTTTCCTACATAACTAGATTTACACTCATATTAGTTACTTCATTCATTTCACTTTCATTTATTCAAGATTTTACTCTTCTTTTTTCTTCTCTCTATAAACCGCCTTATGAGGATGTCAAGAAGGATCAAAGATTTTTTATCAAGTTCAAGCAAATCAATCTAGTATATACTCTATATAAGGTTTTGAAATAAAAACCAAGAGTATTTAGGCTAAACCTTGTTACTTTCACCTCATCATTTTCACTAGTAAGCTTGTTTTTATCATTTTCATGTTTCCTTTTCATTTTCATATGTTTCCTTTCATTTTTGGAGCTATTATGCATGTTATGTGATTTATACCATTTATTTCATGATTTTTGAGTTATTTATATACTATGGTCATCCTATAATTATTCCCATGGTATTCTTTGGTCTTGATGGTGATTAGGAACCCATGACACCCTAAGAAGGTGTATGGTAGGATTAGATTAGTTTTGGAGTTGATTTGAAGGGATTAGAATAGGTTTTGTCCGAGAAAAACTATTTTCGATAACTATATTTTATGTTCTGTCCTTAATTCAATTTCTGGAAAAACTTACTGTTGGTACGAAACTTTGGCCTTGATATTTAGAAAATATACTTTAAAACGAATCTGTGGCCTTTGAACGGATAAAACGGAGTTATAACGAAGCCGTGGTGAATTTTAAAGTTTGACGACTAAATAAATACTTTTCGAAAATTCAGCTTGCGGTTTTAGTTTGTTCGGGTCAAAAGCAGCCTTAAGCTTCACAAATTATTTCGACTTATCAAAATATATTAGTTTACTTCGATACGAAGCTAAGGACATATTATCGTGAAAGCGGTTTGAAGCGACAAATATATGCACGTTTTCATAAAGTTGCCGTAAATATTATTTTCGAAAAACTATATTATTTTTACGTTACAAGTATTTCATTAGTATGCTTGACCATGTTTGCTGTTGTTTTTAACTATGATGTGAAACTTTTAGAACTAAATGTCTTCTATTAAAATCAAGTTCACCGGCCATATTTTTCAAAACAAAAAGCCGTTTGTCAAGCGGAGTCATAGTAAATTATTTACGGATGTTCAAACTTGGCGAAACTCATTTTACGCACACAATTAGCAAAACCACCATCTTTAGCCCTTGATATCTTTATGATCGAGACCTTTTGAGCGAAAACTCCGAATCGAAACTTCTAGATATCGATACAAACTTTCCAAAACCGTCGAGTTCGTTCTCTAACGATCGACGACACCGCTTTTGCGACTAGTTTTCCAAAGCCATTTTGTTAATTTCATGATTTTTCCGACGACATTGTTTTGCGACGAAAAGTGGTAATTTCACCAAAAATCATTATAAAACCATTATAGGATGACATTTTGACGTAAAACATGTAAAGTCATTTTGAGGGTCAAGGCGTCAAAAGAGTATTTTCGACGACGAGTAATATTTTTCAAAACCCGTAAATGGTATAAATAACATACTGAAGTGCATGCATAACATTACATTGCAACTCATGACGTATCATATCCTTCACAATAGGTCAAGATTAACGATCACATTACATCTCGGTGTACTCACTTTTGTCTTCGCATCATTCCACCAGTGAGTTTCAGTAGCCCCTACTTTTACTTGTTTTCATAAATGTTTTGGGAGATACATGCTCAATTATTTTCATAACTATCATGATTATTTGAAACTACATGTTTAATCGAATCGAATGTTTAGTCATGCAAAGTAACCAGTATTACCACGTAGTATTTCCATAGTATATTCATTGGGTGATGGTCTTGGTATATTCATTGGATGATGGTCTTGGTATATTGATGGTCGATGGTCTTGGTACATTCATTGGACCGATGGTCTTGGTACATTCATTGAACTGATGGTCTTGGTATAATCATTGCACTAATGGTCATGGAACAATTTGAAACCGTATTTAATTAGGTGTTATATTAAGTAACTATGGATACATTAAGTTAGGCACTATCTTGTGAACTCATTTGACGATTTGGACTTGAACATAAACTATATCACATTTTGGCAATGGGTTGTGAACACAAGTTGCAAGTTTTGTATGGTGGAACTTGGAACCGAGTGGATTTTCAATGCCTTTGTTGCATAAAGCGATTTTGAAAGGCATTACATTTCTTCATAAACTCTATGAACTCACTCAACCTTTGTGTTGACACTTTTAGCATGTTTTATCTCGGTATCTAAGGCATTCACTTCATGGCATGCATTTGGACACATCATGGAGTCGTGGTGACGACGCGTCTCACTGGGTTTTACGTGCTTTAAAACATCGTTTGAATTGTAACAAACTTATTTCCGCTAAGTTGATTTACATTGGGACCTACTTTGTAAACTCGATTATTTTATTAAATCAAACGATGTATTTTCCAAACGACACTTTAGGTCGTTCAATATACTTGTGATTGTGATGCTATGACGATCAATCCCGTGAATTCCATTCCGGCGCAAAGCAGGTAATTTGGGGTGTGACAGTTGGCATCGAGCTTGATTATAGAGAACTAGGTTGCATCATTGACCTAGACTATAACTACATTATCATAGCATCTCATCATTTCATCACAAGTGCATGTTCACTTTACATGCGGTTTTTACGTACATTTTTCGAGTTATTCACTTTCATTTCACATCGATTGTCACATGGATGCCCTTAAATGCCCATCCCATTATCTTTTCCCCATACTCTAACGTGGAGAATTCCTTGTCATTCCCTATCACAATTTTTATATCAGCTGATTCATCATCGATAACGACGAATGCCGAGATAAACTTTAAATAGGGCAAAGTCGCTCTCACTCCTTTGTTTCACCACTAACATGTCGAGTTACACGTTATTCACACATTAAGTCTCTAAACCATCATACATTGAAGCACTTACAACACCTCATAACCTATCTTTTCGGAAACCGTCGATCATTTTGAAAAATAACCTCAAACTCATCGTTTCTTATCACATTTCTTTGAAGCGCTTATTATTAACATCGGATTTGCTACGCCTCACATTTCCTCTTGTTTTGAAGAAGATATGGCAATCAAGAAAGCTACAGTTGAAAT
This sequence comes from Chrysanthemum lavandulifolium, assembly GCA_022545495.1. Classification (NCBI taxonomy): domain Eukaryota; kingdom Viridiplantae; phylum Streptophyta; class Magnoliopsida; order Asterales; family Asteraceae; genus Chrysanthemum; species Chrysanthemum lavandulifolium. The sequence goes on from CM040242.1 coordinate 164,198,351, forward strand.
GACCCAGCCATATTCGTGGTTAGTGAATGATAGCATTGCTAATGCTCTAAGAGTTGAAAGGAAGCGGTGGCTGCTGCTATGCCGCCGAGGTCATGATCTTTGTTGTAGCCGCTAGGCTCTTCTATCTTCGAAAATCTTAGGAGGATCCGGAGTTAAGAAATGTTCGTACAAGGATTTCAAAAGTGGTGAGCCCACGAAATTTAGAGGTACCGGGGAGCTCGACAATGGTTCGATGGTTTGAAAAATTGGAATCGATGTTTTGCTATGTAATCGTCCGGATGATAGTAAAGTTAAATTTGCTACGAGCACATTACTCGATGGAGCATTATCGTGGTGGAATTCTTATGCTCAACCGATTGGGATGGAGAATGCTTTCAAGCTTACTTGGGAGCAATTTAAGGGTTTGGTGACTAAGAAGTTTTGTCCACGCACGGAAATCAAAAAGTTGGAGACGGAGTTCTATGAATTAGTAACCATTGGGTACGATATTGACACTTACATTCTGGAGATTCCAAGAATTGGGCGTGTTATGCCGTCCATGGTTTACGATAATGATAAGTTGCTAGAGGCTTTCATGGGGACTTCGAAATTATTCAAAGCGATGTGACTTCTTGACCCAAACGATTGAGGAAGCTATTCGATTGACTCAAAAGCTCATGGCCGGTAGTGAAGAGGCAAGTACCCCAACACCAACCAAAACAACAACCCCAACAATCGCACCAACTACTACAATAACCAAAACAACAACTACAACGGCGATAACCAAATCAACAACAATAAAAGAAAATGGAAAGCGACCAAGAGATTATAACAACAACAACCAAAACCGCAACACTAACTATCATCAACAACGAGAAAGAGGGCAAGAAACCGCAATGGTATATGTTCTTTGCACCAAGAAAGCGAGAGGTTATCTTTGGAACCTACCCACTATGTAATCGATGTAAGTATCATCACACGGGTCTTTGTCCCGCTAAGTGTTACAAGTGTCAACAAGCTGGGACACCTTGCCGTGAATTGTAGAGGCAAGGCCATGGTTACATGTTACGATGCGGGGAGCAAGGACACTATCGGAATCAATGTCCTCAAAACCAAGGTCAACCAGTGAAGGTGCTCATGGGAATGTATATATGTTAGAAGGAGGAGGGAGCTCGTCAAGATATCAACGACGGAAGGCGAAGAAGTTCGGAAACTAACAATCTTATTTCTCCTTATGTACTATGTCATACTAATTTTATGTCTTCCATCGTATCCGAATCATTATAACTTAAAGATGTACTACTTTTGATAAATCTCTCGTTGTAAAATATTCCCATCTATCGTACTTTATTTTCTTCCGATTTGTTATCATTTACGAGGATTTTAATTCTTTTACTTTAACTATCATTTTAACGACACTTCTCCATGTCTTCTCCTCGATGTTCATCACAATTTTACATCATTGACTCAACACCAAACAACATATGAGTCGATTAGTCCAAGCATTGCATAGTTACTCCTAAATTATACATAGCACGATCACCTATGTCTAATTCGGGAAGAATCATGCAATGAAGGGAGTAGTAAGCTTATATGTGTAAACAATTCCGTAATCGAGCCAAATTTTCAAAAGATTTTCTTCAAACCACTTGTTTCGGTTTGATCCGCGTGACAGTTCTTGTTTGATGAGTTGCAAAGATCGAGCTAGAAACAAGTTGTTACCTAAACCGATTTAGCCTAATCGTATGAGCAGTTCTTGTTTGATGAGTTGTGGGATTAAGTAAAATCGGTTACCAAAAAGTCTTTGAGGGTTTTGCTCGGGAATGGGAAAGTTTGCTACATCAAACCCTAAACCCGTTAGACCTAATAACGATTGAATTCAGGATGAATTCCTTTTTGATAAATGAATGTGACAACCCGTACTTTGTGTCATTTCTCGACGATTCATGTCTCATTATTTCAACATTTATAGTAAACTTGGTTTACTTGTTTCAAATTGCGTAACCTTAAAGGTTTAGCGGCAAATTCATGATCATGACATCACGTACATTTTATATGGACTATGATTAGTCTACACTTCATTGACATCATGTGCATCTCATTGGTTCATTCACACATTTCATTTCACTTGCAACGTAATTTTATTTAATAATCTTTATCGCGTGAGTTTTTATTTTGAATATTTAACCCGTTACTTTCAAAAATGATCCCGGTGTATTTTTAAACTTATATTTAGTTATAAAAACTATATTTTGAGATTTCCTAGTGTTTTGAATTTATTTCGTATATAAATCGTTAAAGTTAAATTATTACGACGTTTTCTTAAAAATTATACGATAATTATTTTATCACTCAATTTTCACAAGGAATGTATTTTACAATTTTTATTATCTCATTACATTCTATTTTGACCTATTAAAACTTACTTGTACCAAAACTTCCATTTACCTTAACTTAACTTTATTTTACTTACACTTTCTTATACTTGTACAAGTAAATATATATACACTAAAAAAAAAAAAAAAAAAAAAAAAAAAAAAAAATTGTGAACCAATCCCCAAAATCCGGCCTATGGGGAGGTAGTCAAAATTTGGTAGACTTTTCCTACATAACTAGATTTACACTCATATTAGTTACTTCATTCATTTCACTTTCATTTATTCAAGATTTTACTCTTCTTTTTCTTCTCTCTATAAACCGCCTTATGAGGATGTCAAGAAGGGATCAAAGATTTTTTATCAAGTTCAAGCAAATCAATCTAGTATATACTCTATATAAGGTTTTGAAATAAAACCAAGAGTATTTAGGCTAAACCTTGTTACTTTCACCTCATCATTTTCACTAGTAAGCTTGTTTTATCATTTTCATGTTTCCTTTCATTTCATATGTTTCCTTTCATTTTGGAGCTATTATGCATGTTATGTGATTTATACCATTTATTTCATGATTTTTGAGTTATTTATATACTATGGTCATCCTATAATTATTCCCATGGTATTCTTTGGTCTTGATGGTGATTAGGAACCCATGACACCCTAAGAAGGTGTATGGTAGGATTAGATTAGTTTTGGAGTTGATTTGAAGGGATTAGAATAGGTTTTGTCCGAGAAAAACTATTTTCGATAACTATATTTTTATGTTCTGTCCTTAATTCGAATTTCTGGAAAAACTTACTGTTGGTACGAAACTTTGGCCTTGATATTTAGAAAATATACTTTAAAACGAATCCGTGGCCTTTTGAACGGATAAAAACGGAGTTATAACGAAGCCGTGGTGAATTTTTAAAGTTTGACGACGAAATAAATACTTTTCAGAAAATTCAGCTTGCGGTTTTAGTTTGTTCGGTCAAAACGAGCCTTAAGCTTCACAAATTATTTCGACTTATCAAAAATATATTAGTTTACTTCGATACGAAGCTAAGGACATATTATCGTGTAGAAAAGCGGATTTGAAGCGACAAATATATGCACGTTTTCATAAAGTTGCCGTAAATATTATTTTCGAAAAACTATATTATTTTTACGTTACAAGTATTTCATTAGTCATAACGACCATGTTTCTTGTTGTTTTTAACTATGATGTGAAACTTTTAGAACGAAATGTCTTCTATTAAAATCAAGTTCACCGCCATATTTTTCAAAACAAAAAGCCGTTTGTCAAGCGGAGTCATAGTAAATTATTTACGGATGTTCAAACTTGGCGAAACTCATTTTACGCACACAATTAGCAAAACCACCATCTTTAGCCCTTGATATCTTTATGATCGAGACCTTTTGAACGAAAACTCCTGAACTGAAACTTCTAGATATCGATACAAACTTTCCAAAACCGTCGAGTTCGTTCTCTAACGATCGACGTACACCGTTTTGCGACTAGTTTTCCAAAGCCATTTTGTTAATTTCATGATTTTTCCGACGACATTGTTTTGCGACGAAAAGTGGTAATTTCACCAAAAATCATTATAAAACCATTATAGGATGACATTTTGACGTAAAAACATGTAAAGTCATTTTTGAGGGGTCAAGACGTCAAAAGAGTATTTTTCGACGACGAGTAATATTTTTCAAAACCCGTAAATGGTATAAATAACATACGAAGTGCATGCATAACATTACATTGCAACTCATGACGTATCATATCCTTCACAATAGGTCAAGATTAACGTATCACATTACATCTCGGTGTACTCACTTTTGTCTTCGCATCATTCCACCAAGTGAGTTTCGTAGCCCCTACTTTTACTTGTTTTCATAAATGTTTTGGGGGAGATACATGCTCAATTATTTTCATAACTATCATGATTATTTGAAACTACATGTTTAACTGAACTGAATGTTTAGTCATGCAAAGTAACCGTATTACCATACGTAGTATTTCCATAGTATATTCATTGGACTGATGGTCTTGGTATATTCATTGGACTGATGGTCTTGGTATATTCGATGGTGATGGTCTTGGTACATTCATTGGATGATGGTCTTGGTACATTCATTGAACCGATGGTCTTGGTATAATCATTGCACTAATGGTCATGGAACAATTTGAAACCGTATTTAATTAGGTGTTATATTAAGTAACTATGGATACATTAAGTTAGGCACTATCTTGTGAACTCATTTGACGATTTGGACTTGAACATAAACTATATCACATTTTGGCAATGGGTTGTGAACACACAAAGTTGCAAGTTTTGTATGGCGGAACTTGGGCGAGTGGATTTTCAATGCCTTTTTTGCATAAACGATTTTGAAAGGCATTACATTTCTTCATAAACTCTATGAACTCACTCAACCTTTGTGTTGACACTTTTAGCATGTTTTATCTCGGTATCTAAGGCATTCACTTCATGGCATGCATTTGGACACATCATGGAGTCGTGGTGACGACGCGTCTCACTGGGTTTTACGTGCTTTAAAACATCGTTTGAATTGTAACAAACTTATTTCCGCACAAGTTGATTTACATTGGGACCTACTTTGTAAACTCGATTATTTTATTAAATCAAGCGATGTATTTTCCAAACGACACTTTAGGTCGTTCAATATAACTTGTGATTGTGATGCTATGACGGTCAATCCCGAGAATTCCATTCCGGCGCAAAAAGTAATTTGGGGTGTGACACGTACACGCTACTAGGGTAACGTATCATCATCTCACGTCTCTTCCTTTGTGTTTTTCTTATTCAATTCGTGGCCATGGAGACTTTTCTAGGGCTTGTTATACGAAAATATGTTACATGAAATAATGAATACGTTTGTCACATGAAATGATAAAATGGATTACATAAAACATTGATTCTAAACCTATATGATTCGAATGATATATGGCATGTTAATATGAATACGAAACTGAATTTTGATCTCTCTATATGTCGACATATGTATGGATTTTAAATGGATTTAATGAGCCTACGAAACTATGCTTATACGTATGTGATAAATGGAATCGATAACGAATGATTTACGAACTTGTTTTGGTATTTTAATGGGGCGTATAATCTGAATTGGGGGAGGGATGTCTCGACCTAATAATGGGTATCTCATATGAGATGTATAATTTTATGATAATCAAGTCTACATGTGTTAAAACCTATATGTAATCATAATCAAAAACTAGGGTTTTGTATTACATGATTTAATAAAGTTAAGGGGTTGTTTTGTAAATTATGAAACTTGATGGATTAACTTGTTAATATAGTAACTAAATGGATTTAATGAGTAAAATGAGTAAACTTGCTATATTTACACTTTTAACCCTATACTTTGCATTATTGACATTTTAAACCCTAAACTCTTGTAACTTGTCATAAATGATCCTTAAATCATAATAACACTCATTTTCATTATTTAACTTTAGATAAGTAACTAAACTTACTAAATATGGAAACCTGCTAATTATGGAAAGTTACTAAATATGGAAACCTGCTATTTATGGAAAGTTACTAAAATAGAAACACGCCTAAAATAGAAAGTTACCTAAAATAGAAAGTACCTAAAATGGAAAGATTACTAAAAGTGGGAACACCTAAAATGGAAAGCCGTCTTAAACGGTGATCGATTCTTATAGAACGTTATTTAATTCATATAGGTTCCGGGCGGCCGGGTTGATCTCCTTTCTTGATTTTACTTTCATTGTGATTTGCTCGAATAAGGCATGAGATATTCGACCTTATCTCTTAAGGTTTCTAGTGATTCTTATACATCTTTCGATATTAGCTTGAATCATTACGTTGTCTTGTAAGCCTCATGATTAGGGCTTCCCTATGATTTTGCTATGCTCCCTTGATATGAAACTTATATGAACCTTTGATATGAAACTCCGATATGAAACTTTGATATGAACTTTGATATGAACCCTTATGATATGAATATGCTTTGACCCTTGATCGATACCGAGCCAAATATGTTTCCTAGTCGAAGGTAACTCGACCGTGTCATTGATGCACCAATGGCATGACTTTAGTGTGGTTGAGTGATGTTCCACACCGTCCCTATTATGATATGTTATGATATGATATGATTTGTATATGATTTGGCCTTTGGGGCGTATGGATGCATCCTAGATATGATATGTTTCGAGGATTTGATCATTTGGAGATATGATTTATATGGTGAATGATGTCGGGTGCAATCCGCGTCTTCACAATTCCGGAGTTGATCACTCCATTTGTTCCGAGGTCTCCTCCTATTATGTATGGTATTCCGAGGTCACCCCTCCGAATACAATGGCTACTTATGATATGATATGATACGATATGATATGTTTACGGGCTCGGGTAGATTTCGATAACCCTTACACTTTTGATAAACCTATATTGTACCTTCCGTATTCCCCAACGCACCATAATCTGTATTACTTGTTCATTACTCAATACCCTTATATGATTCACTTTTACCAAGATATAGATACTCCATTACATTGATCTGTCACACTTTCGTTCCGTTCTTTAGACTATGGTTCCATTCACGCACGGGTTATTATATGTCTTTGGATTGATTATGATATTCATGTTTATCGACTCACGATTACTCTGTATGATATGTATGTATGCAATATAAGATTTACATTGTCATCGATGATATGCTATCTTCTTGTTATGTGATCCTTTGATTTGTCCAGTAACCGTGCTTGTGTGAAATCAATTGTTGATCTGTTTATCTTTTGTACCTCGTTCGATTAATCTCGTGGACTATGACTATCCGTGGTGTCCTTACCTACTTGTTGTTGACTTGCCATGTTTGCATTTTTGTTTATGCTATGGTTTGATTGGGTAAATGGTTCAACTTATGAAGTCTAGCTTGTTAACTTGTTTAATTACCCTGCTATGTATTTAATTCATTTAATTATAGTGTTCATCTTGTATTCCTACTTGTTACGTGTATTGCCATGTTTTGACTACCGTTATGATCTTGATTATGTCTTCAACTAAGGGTTTTGACACTGTAAATTGCCATGCTCACTTATTAATTAATTGCTTCCGCTTTCTGTAGACATTTGTTTGGCTTGTATGTCTCTGATTTCTGAATTGATTGTATGACATATATGTTGTGTGGATGCTACGCTGCTATGTTTGCTTATGTTTCAGATTCTTGTATATACGGTTTGTATGTGCTTGTTTATATGTCATCGATGCTTTGCTTTGCTTCTTTCTCCTTGTTATCTGCTCGTTTTGGGTATCGTATAATTGTGTTCTGCGGGATCCTCATTGACTCATTGTTCTCATTTCATTGCGACTTTGTTATCCGTTTCCTTTGTTTCATTTCGCATTTCGCATTTTATTTAGCTTTCGTTTTGTTATATCATTCACTGGGCTTTTAAGCTCGGTAGCATTTCTTTTCTGCGGCGGTGTTAGGTTTGAAGATGGGCTTTGATGGGTGAGAGTTGGATTATTTGAGTGGACCAACCCTAGATACCTTATTATTTGGATTTATTTTGTTGGGCTATTGTTGGAGATTTCATTTTATTTTAGACATATTGGATTTTGTATTTTCCTTGTAAGTCATTCGTCTATATGACTTGGTACTTTATTCTTTAAGGCTTTCGCTTGTAAAATTTTATTTGTATGTTCTGATATGACACCAGAATGTGACACTTCTACCCTTGTCGGGTTGGGGTGTTACATTAGGAGTTGCCAAAGGTTGGGTCTTAATTATGTTTCCACTATCCTGACCAACATCTAAGCATGAATCAGTAGTGGAAGCCCTTCCAATCATGTCACCTCCACTCCATGTGACAGCCTCATGAACAACACCACTAACACCAGCTTGAGGTAGCTTGGTGCCCTTCAGTCTCCTAGTCCAGACAATTGGTTTAACAGTGGTTTGGGTTTGACTAGAAGTAGGTTGAGTGTCACTAACAGTGGTTTGAGGTGTACTAGCAGTGGGTTCAGATGTACTAGCAGTGGTTTCACTGACTATAGGTTGTGATTCAAGACGTTCATCAAACTCAGGATCAGTAGGCAAAGTAAGCATATGGGGAAATAAAGGAACATCTCTAATTTGTACATTTTGTGGTTGATTCCTCATATGTGCAAAAACCTTAGGAAGCATATGATGTACTTCATACTCCCTAGAATGCTCAACAGGTTCCTCTATTTGACTTTCCATAATCAGTTGAACAAACCTAGAATATAAATAGTATTTACCCTTCTTTCTAATGTTTTGTACTAGCCCCTCATAAATCATTCTAGACCAATTAAATTTCCTTCCATCAGACAAACAAATAACAGCAGTAGCAATTTTGGAAGGAAAGTCATTAAACCCAGTGGTCTTATTACTCATACACATCAACAAGGTGTGAATCAAAAACTTCCATTGCTTTGAAAACAAACTCTTGAAGCTTAAACTGTAGAAGCTCCTCTTGCATTGATTCTACCCAGCCTTCTTCTGATAAAGCTTCTTCCACTCTCTTAGGCTCCTTTTGAGACAGAAAACAAGCAAACAAGCAATTTTGCAGATCTTTATGACTGTTTCTTTTGTGAAGTGATCTTGCAAAGAACCCATGTTCGGGAAAGGGTTGATGTTCTTAACCGCTTCTTGTTTGAACTGGAGTATTCAAGTTTCAAGTATTTGTTCCTTGGGATGAATCTTGTGAATCCTTGTAGTGGTGATTGGACTTTCATTTATGACGGTTTCCAAGTTAGTCAAATCGAGATTGAAGAAATCATCCATGTCTTCATCATCGGTAGGAGTATCAATTTCTATCAAAGCGGGCATGGTAGGATCATGTGGATACTCCTCATCATCAAATAATGGCTTTGCATGTGGTCCAAAGAAAGTACTATCACCAAGACTTGCGTACCGGGTTTCACTTGGACTATCGGTGGTAGAAGATGGCTTAGCGGTGCTTTCGGTTGGCTTAGCGATTGCTTGCGTAATTCCTTTTCTTCTTTTCAATTTCTTCTACCGACACCGAGTTATCTTTCAACAACTCATCCTTATCTTGATGATGATCAACATTACCACCATTTTCAAGATATCATCATCGGTGGGACCTTGCTTATGAATGATTGGTGAGACGATTACCGACTTTCCACTTTTCAACCAAATAGAACTCCTTTGGAGAATCGGCTTCCTTAGAATCTTTACGCATCGAATCCTTTGAGTACCGCATTAATATTAGTGGAAGTTCCCGCAATGATAGGCTCATAATTCATAGATTTGGTTAGCATATCAATGTTAAGCGACCGATCTAGTCCTTTGGTCTCAACACTAGAGTCTTTTCACTGAATTGAACATGTAGGTTCTCTTCAACAATTCTAGTCCTCCTATTGTATACTCTAAAGGCTTTACTATTAGAGGAATAACCTAAAAAGTATCCATCATCAGCTTTTTCTTGAAACTTTCCTAGGTAGTCTATGATATTCAAGATAGTAACAGGACACCCAAAAGGTTTTAGGAATGCAATCATTGGCTTCCTATCATGTAACAGCTCATAGGAAGTCTTGTGATGAGGCTTCACTACCTTACTTCTATTCGCACATAACATGCGGTGCCTCTGACTTCCCAAAAGGTAGTAGGTAGCTTAGATTCGACAACATTGTCCTAGCGACCTCAATTAGTGTTCTATTTTTCCTTTCACCACACCATTTTGTTGTGGTGTTCTAGCAACACTAAACTGTCTCTATACCCTTAGCTACGTAGGCGATTCATCACATCATTCTTAAACTCGGTTCCATTATCACATCGATTACCTTGACCTTATGATTTACTTCCTCCGTCCCATAATAATTGTCCATTTTAAATTTTTTGAGTCTTTGTTGTTCAACTTTGACTATTAATATCTTTATTTGTGTTATATAATACTTGACGAAAATTATATCAAGTAAAAATACATTTAAAATCCAATCTATTCATATATTTTTCATCAAATATTGTATTACACAAATAAAATATTTATGCTCAAAGTTGAATAAAAAAGACTTAAAAAAGTCAAAGTGGACAATTATTATGGGACGGAGGTAGTACTAGATTTTATATCTTAGTAATGAAACTCTTGAGGATCTCACTAGTCTCACTCTTAGCAGCCAAAAAGTATACCCAAGAAAATCTACTATAATCATCAGTGATAACTAGGCAGGACTGCTTATGGTTCAAACTTTTAACAAAGGTAGGTCCAAATAAGTCCATATGAAGCATAAGCAGTGGTTGTGTGATGGTGTTTACGATTTTGGTCTTACAAGAAGCTCTATGTTGTTTTCCTTTTTGACAGCACACACAGTTCCTTACACTCAAAAACCTTAGAAGGTAACCCTCTCACTAAGTTTCCTTTTACCAGTTTATTGATTGTTTTGTAATTGAGGTGACCTAGCCTTCTATGCCACAATTTTGACTCATCTATAGATGCTTTAGCAAACAAACATGTTAAGGACCTATTTGGAAGAACATCTTTAAGATCAAAACAATATATGTTTTCCTTCCTAGGTACCCTAAGTTGTATAAACTTCTCATCAGGCATCTTAAACTCGGGGAGACAACACCACACACTCGGTTTCACCAAAAAGTACCCGGTTTTCTTATCACACATTTGAGAAACACCGAATAGATTATACTTAAGTCCATGTACCGGATAGACTTTTCAAAGTCTAAATTCCTGCTCGATTGTGCCTCGCCAAGTATCTTTCCTCCCTTTGGATCATTGCCAAATGCCACATATCCTCCATCAAAAGCTTCAAAATCCTCCGGTTGCTCCTATCCCAAGTCATGTGCCCGAGCAACCACTATCAAAAACTCCTTTGTCTTTTAGCTCATCTTGTAGATTGCCCCGCACATGAAATTACACAAATTAGTTCTTTTATTGACCCAAGCCAATATTGACTTGGAGTGCGCCTGTCACATCAACATAATCGAATTTCTTTAGGTCCATTGATGCACAGTTGACATGATGTAAAACCTTGGTCTTAGGCTTCCATTGCCAACTAGTGAGGCCTTAATGACATAAAATGGTTTCCAACTCATCGTGTCGCTTATCACCTTAATTTTTAAAACTTCATTTGAATCAGTGGTGATATTTTTCTTAGAAGTGGTTTGATTTTGCTTAGCCGTGCTTACATTTGGCTTAGCAGTTGTTGGAACCCATTTGGGTGCAGCAGTAACAATTGACTTTGTATTACCATTCCTCATTAAAACTGCTCTAGGAATCATGTTTTTGTTAGGATGAGGGTTTGTTTTCTTTGAAAAGTTTTGATGATTTACCCTCCTCCAATGATTCCAAACTTGTGGTGCCTTTTAGAACAATTTCTCCGTAAGTGTTCAAAACTACCACATGTAAAACAAGCCTTTTAACACATTGAAACTCATCTCCTAACTGTTTGAAATTAATCCATTAAAGTTCCTCTGGTTTCCCTAGGTATGAATCTTTTCATCTGTTCCTAGGTACTTCCTTGTACTCTACAACTTTCTTAGCAATTTGAGCTCCAAATCTAGGCACAAGGTTGGCTTGTTCGTAATCAACTTTCTTAACTTTTTCTATCTTCTCGGGCTTAGTTGATTCGGATCTATCATCCTCGAATCGATTCCCGTCTTCAATTGTTGGAGCATCGGATGACTTATCGAACCTATCTTAAGTGTTTGATCTTACTAATCTCTTCTACATGTTTGTTAAACCGAATTCACTACTAAATGACGATTCTTTTCTTTGGTGGTGCATGTTTCATCGAGAGGGTGGTGGCATATTGTTGTATCCAAGACCAGTACCCTCCTTGAATAGTTTTGACCTATTGGTTTATTTACTAAATCGAAGCATCTTGTGTTTTAGCAACCCTAACAATATGTTTTCTTTGTCTTCTAAAGCTTCTTGTTTTACACTCTCTGCCAATTCTAGTTTCTCTTTAAGCATTTTAATCTCTCTATCCTTAAGATCAATTTCACCACCTAGTATATTAATTTTATCAACATACTCAAACTCACATTTAATACAGTATTTTAGCTTTTCTTCAACACTTTCTAGACCAAATTTATAACCTAAGTTATCCAGAGACAGTCTTTCTACTTCTTTCCTTAAACTTTCAGTGATAGCTTTTTGAGATTCTAAGTTATCTTGACATGATTTAAAGGAACAGGTAGAATTTTAGAATCATTAGATACCTCGAATCGAACAGACGATGAAGCATAGGCCATAAGAGCAAAGTTATGCTCTTTAGAAGCTTCACTAGCAAGAAAAGTCGCATTGGGACCTTCTTCAATATGATCACTCCGGTCATAATCACCAATGCCATCTTGAGCAACCAATCTTGAAGAAGGAGCGAGCTCTTGATGGTCTTCTTGATGCTTTCAATTCTCTTAGGAGCTCGACATTCCCTAGCAAAGTGACCCTTCTTCTTACGTTAAAGCACTCCATCTTGCTTTTGTCGAATCCACTCTCCTTTGACCATCATACTTAACCTGTCTTCCGGTCCTCCTCGAAACTTCCTTGCTTGGAGAGTCAACATAGCCATTTGCCATTGCAGATTTATCTCTTCAAGATCATCGGGATCAATTTGATCTAGATCTTGATTCAAAAGCAGTAACTGCGGTAGTTAAATCACCAGAAAAGCACATATTGCACCATCACTGACATTATCACTAACAGTGGTATTGTTAGCAATATCAGTGGTTATACCATAAGCAACAGTGGATGCATCTTGAGGACTCATGTGGTTTGTTGAAACAAAAGCAATGTTTTGTGTATATGAAGATGAACCAGCAATGTTCTTTTCAGACTCATAAACCTTCAAATTATTGTAGAGATTATCCAGAGTCATCTTGTCAAAGTCATCTTTGTTCCTCCACACAACAGTATGCATAGCCCAGTCAGGTGATAAACTTATGATGAACTTAAGATTGATATCTTCTTGAGCAACTTTGTAGTCCATGACTTGATTGGTGATAAGTTTTGAAGTCTGTTATAAGTGCCATCAAGTTTTTCTCCACTAAGAGCAGTGAAGTTCTCAAGCTGATGCTTTAGCATATTTTTCCTTGATTTCTTTGTAGCTTCATTACCAGCAAATCTTGTTTCAATAGCATCCATTAACTCTTTAGCAGACTCATAATGATCAAATTCCAAGGCAAACTCATTAGGTATTCCCATTGAGAGAATACTAAGTGCTTTAATCTCCAGTTTCCTTTTAGCCTTGTCAACCTCACTAAGAATGGCTATTTCAGTACCATCTTCACTCTTCTTAGGAAGAGTATCTCCCTTTTCTACAACATCCCAGATGGCATAGTCAATCATACGAATGTATTGCCTCATTCGCATTCTCCAAATTTGGTACTCACCCTGCTTCAGCATAGGTACCTTAGATGCAGTAACCATGTGGGTTTCGTCAGACATCTTAACTTTCTTGAATAGAACTTAACTTGACTTCTTCTTGGTTACAGTTTCTAGATCACAAGCTCTGATACCACTTGTTGATCCCAGTTGAGCAAACGATCTAATATAGAAACTGACTTTAAACAAATACTTATTAAGTATCACGCGGAATTTAATACTTAATCTTAAGAAGAAGAACAATAAACATTCAACACCTCAATATTATTATTAATACGAATACTCTAACTTGATATTAGGGTTTTACAACCTTGAAGTGTATCGACCTTAGATATAAAACATCGTATATCTAATCTAACCTAGGACCTCCTTTTATAGGCTAAGGAGTCCTTTACATTATACAATACGTAACCTACAAGATAAATATCTTTTCCATATTTATCTAATACAAAATACTAAACCGACTATACAAGACTAGCAGTGGTTACAATACAATATCCGTGGTTACACAATACTACTAGCCGCGGTTTGTCTTCATCAGTGGTTCCATTCTTCTATCCGTGGTTTTATCAACTCTGTCCATGGTTCCAACACTTAGAATAATTCTTGATCCAAGGAACCAAAAACCTAACAATATGATAGTAGTTTTTAGAAGGTTTTAGTTTCTTAAAAACTAAATATTACTTATGTATTTACATGTTTCTAAAAATAGAAAAACAACACATGACATCATGTGATGCATCATGGAAATCATTGAAAGATTTTATTAGATATTTTGTGTAGATTTGGACTCTTCATATCTTACACAATCTTGCATAGATATGGTTGACTTTGGCATGATCTTGATATCTTGCTGTCAGACCTCGACGGCACCAAAACTTATAACGGGTGAAACCCTTTTAAGGGATCCGTGGTCTGTGTTGCTTGCTGATGGTTTTGGCTATAAATAGCAAAGCCAAACCAAGTAGTTTTTCATCCCTTTCTATCATACTCTCATACATATCTTCTCTCTAACCTTTCTAACTCAATTTCATATCATATTAGTGATCTCTTTTGTAGCAAAGAAGATCAAGTCACATTCAAGCTTCAACGAGAAGTTGGAAGTCTTGTTTGTTTGGTGTTGTATGATCTTGTGTTGATTCATACTTCATTGTTGTACCAAACTATCATAATCTTGTGAGTGTGAGTGGTTAGTATTTTAGTCCTCAAAATACATTGTGTGTGGGAGTGGTTGTACCCTTGGAAAGAACTCGACATTTAGCTTAGTGTCGGAAATAGTGTAAGCGATGTGTAAAGGTTTCTCCGCCGGTGAAAGGAGCTTGTTGACTAGTGAAGTTAAACTCTCGAGTGTGAGACTCGGGGAGTGGAGTAGGGCAAGGAAAAAGAGACCTTGTAGACCGAACCACTAGAAACAACTTGTTGTGGTTTGATTGTTTCTTTCCTTATCTACTCTTTATATATTGTTTGCATATTTCACCAACATATCAAAGATCAATATCAATTGATCTTCAATAAGGTTTCAAAACAAAATTTTTAATCGGTAAACTATTCAACCCCCTTCTAGTTTTCACAATTGGTACTAGAGCCTCGTTGCTCAAGAATTTCTAAAATAATTTGTATTTTATAAACTTGAAACGATCCATGGATTCTAAAAACTTTAAAGAAGGGCAATCTATGCAAAGACCACCACTCTTTGAAACCAATGGATTTATCTATTGGAAAACCGTTCGAAACATATGTAAAATCAAAAGATATAGATCTTTGGTTTGTTATTGTTAAAGGGATGTTAGTTCTACAACAAAGGATATTTACATTGATGAACAAAAGAAATTAATTGCTAAAAATAATGAAGCTAAAATGATGCTTTATAATGCTTTGCCTAGAAAAGAATATGAAAGAATTTTATGTGTGAAACCGCCAAAGATATTTGGGAATCTTTGATTGTTACACATCGGGGTAATTCACAAGTCAAGGATAACAAAATTGATCTTCTTGTTCAACAATATGAACAATTTGTTATCCCGAAGATGAAACCATTGATTGTGGCTTTGCTCACTTTAATACTATTATTACATCACTTAAAACACTTGATGAATCTTTTCGTAGTAAGAACTTTGTCGAAATTTCTTAGAGCACTCCATCCGAAATGGAGAGCTAAAGTGTGACTATTGAAGAATCAAAGATCTCTCAAAAATGTCACTAGATGAGCTAATCGGTAACCTCAAAGTACATGAAATGGTGATGGAGAAAGATTCGGAGATCATCAAAGGAAAAAGGGAGAAGATCAAATCTGTTGCTCTAAAAGCAAAGGCGGAATCAAGTGATGATGACGAATTTTGCTCCGGTAGTGAAGATGAGGAGTATGCCATGGCCGTTAGACACTTTAAAAAGTTCTTTAGAAGAAAAGGAAAGTTTGTAAGACAACCTCGAGAAGAAGAAGCCATTCCGAAAAGATCGGGATGACAAAAAGGGTAAAGGTGAAAGAAAGTGTTTTAGATGTGGTGATGCAAGTCATCTCATAGGAGAATGTCCCAAGCCACCTAAAAGCAAAACTCAACGAGCCTTTGTAAGTGGTGCTTGGAGTGATAGTGAAGATGATAAAGAGTCAAGCAAGGAAGAGATCACTCTAATGGCACATGAGTCAAACGAGGTACATTCCGACTCTTCTTATTCTTCTATTAATGATGACACTTTGCAAAAACAATACAATCAATTGTGTGAGCTAAGTCTAAAATCATAACTAAAATAAATTTTAAAAACTAAAAAGGAATTTTTAGAAAATGAAGTCTATGAGTTAAAAGAAAAGGCAAAATGGCTAGAAAAGGAAAAGCAAATGACGATGGTTGTAAATCATGTCAAGAGTTTAATCTTGAAATAGAAAAACTAAAGCTCACGCAAGATGTTCTAATCGAACATAATTCTAAATTTAAAAGGTTTAACAAAAACATCGCTCTTGCCGATGAAATAATTAAAATACATAAAACACCAGGATACATGAATGGACTAGGATTTAACGAGGTATTATTTCCAAAGAGTCAAAACAAAACGGCCGAAAAAGAAAACAAACTATCAAAAGCATTGCGATGCAAGACGGACGAGACGGACCCAAAATAAGGGTTCCGTCCGTTGAAAAAATGGTGTCGTGGGTACTTGACGAGACAGAATGTTTGTGATACGGACCGTAACGAATTTTCAAAGTAACAAAGAAAACCAAGGATAGTGTTAAACTAAAACCAGTTGTTACATCAGGAGTAGGACTTGCTAAAAATGAATTTAGATCAGAAACTACTCAACTACGACATAAAACACCTTTTGCCAAACGTCCCTTTCCAAAGAGCAACCACAACGTACAACCCAACTACCAACACAACGGTTGGAATCAAAAATTTCCTAGACCATATCAAACTCCAGATTACATGTCATGGAACTCTTACCCATCGTTTCCATACATGAATCAAATAAATGGTATGTTTAACCCAAACGGACCCATGAGATATTGGGGACCAAATGCTTGAGTTATTTGCTTCTTAGGTATGCTTGAAAGTTGGATTGGAACGATGAGTGGATAAAAGATAGCGGATGCTCACGACACATGAAGGGCAACAAAGTCTCTTCTCATCATACCAAGAGTATGGCGGAGGTAATGTCACTTTGGTAGCAATCTCAAAAGCAAAATCATTGGCAAAGATACGATCGCTCATAACTCCCTAACTATTGAAAATGTTGCTCATATAGATAGGTTAGGATTTAATCTACTTAGTATTAGCCAATTATGTGATAAAAAGTATAAAGTAGTATTTGATGAAAATGGTACTAAAATACTAAAAGATGGTATCACCATAGCTAAAGGAGTTAGAAAAAATAACATATACGTCATGAAAATAGATAAAACATCTAATGACAAACTTTGTCTAACAACGTTAGATGATAGCTCAACTCTTTGGCATAGACGCTTAGGTCACGCTAATATGAGACTTATACAAAACTTACCTTCAAAAGAGCTAGTTAGGAATTTACCAAAACTTAAATATGACCAACACTTTTGCGACGCTTGCAAAATTGGTAAACAAACCCATAGTAGTCATAAAACTAAAAATATGGTGTCCACATCTAAGTGTATAGAACTATTGCATATGTACTTGTTCGGTCCATCCGCTATAAGAAGCTACGGAGGCAACTTATACACTTTGGTCATAGTAGATGATTAATCAAGGTTTACTTGGACGTTGTTTTTGAAAACCAAAAATGAAGCTT
Source organism: Chrysanthemum lavandulifolium (assembly GCA_022545495.1). Taxonomy (NCBI): domain Eukaryota; kingdom Viridiplantae; phylum Streptophyta; class Magnoliopsida; order Asterales; family Asteraceae; genus Chrysanthemum; species Chrysanthemum lavandulifolium. The sequence goes on from CM040242.1 coordinate 164,216,330, forward strand.
TTGATAAATTTGAAATTCTTAGCAAGAAAATTCAAAATCAACTAGGTGTTAAAATTGTGTCAATCCGAACGGATCATGGTCGTGAATTTGACAACGAAACTCAATTTGGAAACTTTTGTGATACAAATGGTATAACACATAACTTTTTGGCTCCTCGAACACCTCAATCAAATGGAGTAGTAGAACGTAAAAATAGAACAATTCAAGAAATGAGTAGAACAATGCTTAATGACCAAAACATTCCTCAAAAGTTTTGGTGTAACACCGTTGACACTTCTACATATATTTTGAATAGAGTCTTAATACGTCCTTTCTTAAACAAAACACCATATGAGCTTTATAAAGCTAAAAAGCCAACTTTAGGATATTTTAGAGTTTTTGGATGTAAATGCTTCATTCTTAATACTAAAGATTATCTCACCAAGTTTGACCCAAAGTCTTATGAAGGTGTATTTCTTGGTTATTCTCAAACTAGTAAAGCTTACATTGTCTTAAACAAAGAAACAATGATAGTCAAGGAATCGTTGAACATAACATTCGACGAAAGTCCACCTCCCTCTAAGACATAACCTTTGGTAGATGATGACTTAGTTAAAAGTCAAATGGTAGAAAGTCAAGAAATAATTAAAAATGACAAGGAAGATGAACCATTAAATAATGAGATTATAAACATCAAAGAATCTAAAAGTCATCCTTTAGAAAAGGTCATAGGACAACTTAATCAAAGAACCTTAAGGTCACAAGCCCAAAATCAAAGTAATTATTTTTGTTTTGTATCCACCATTGAACCGAAAAACATAAATGAAGCAATAAAAGATGAATCATAGGTAATTGCTATGCAAGAAGAATTAAACCAATTCGTTAGAAATGATGTTTGGAAATTAGTTCCAAAACCTAAAGATCAAACTATAATTGGAACAAAATGGGTTTTCGAAATAAAATGGATGAAAATGGTGTAGTATCTAAAAACAAAGCTAGGCTTATTGCACAAGGTTATAATCAACAAGAGGGGATTGATTATGATGAAACTTATGCACCGGTAGCTAGACTCGAATCTATTAGAATGTTACTTGCCTATGCATGTGCCTATGACTTTAAATTATTTCAAATGGATGTTAAGAGTGCGATTCTTAATGGGTTTATTAACGAAGAAGTATATGTTGCTCAACCTCCCGGTTTCACCGACTTTGAGAAACCACATCATGTCTTCAAACTCAAGAAAGCATTATATGGTCTTAAGCAAGCACCAAAAGCTTGGTACGATAGACTTAAGACTTTTCTTGTTGACAACAAATACACCATGAGATTAGTAGATAATACTCTTTTTACCAAGAAAAAGGAGTCACACATTATCATTGTTCAAGTATACGTTGATGACATCATATTCGGATCAACTTGTCAAGAGCTATGTGATGATTTCTCTAAAATCATGCACGACGAGTTTGAGATGAGCATGATGGGTGAATTAAACTTCTTTCTAGGACTTCAAATTAAACAACTAGAAGATGGCATATTCTTTAACCAATCTAAATATATAAAAGACATGCTTAAGAAATTTGGTCTTGAAGATTCAAAACCAACTAAGACACCCATGTCCTCAGACACTAAACTCACCAAGGATGAAGAAGGTGAATCCATAGATAACACTAAATATAGAGGAATGATTGGTAGCCTAATCTATCTTACGGCAAGTAGACCCGACATTATGTTTAGTGTTTGTCTATGTGCTCGCTTTCAAGAAAACCCGAAGGCATCACACTTAGAAGCCTTGAAAAGGATTTTTAGATACATTAAGGGAACAACGTGTTTAGGATTATGGTATCCCAAAGGAACGGGTGTAGAAACCATAGTGTATGCCGACTCGGATCATGCCGGTGACTATGTCGATAGAAAAAGTACAAGTGGTGTTTGCACTTTTGTTGGACATTGTCTCACCTCATGGTTTGCAAAGAAGCAAACGGCTTTAGCCATCTCAACTACTGAAGCCGAGTACGTCTCAGCCGGAAAAGCATGTCAACAAGCTCTTTGGATGAAGCAAGCTCTCGTAGATTATGGAATTCATCTCAACGATATTGTTATACTTTGCGACAACAAAGGAGCTATCGATCTCAGCAAAAATCCCGTCCAACATGCTCGTACGAAGCATATTGAAATCCGTCATCACTTTCTTCGCGATAATGTTCAAAAATGAAACATCTCAATTGAGAAAGTGTCCTCCGAAGACAACATTGCCGATATTCTAACTAAGCCTCTCAAACGAGAACCATTCAATCTTCTTAGACTTGGTTTGGGGTTAATGGAACCAAACATGTAGGATAAACATAGCCTAAACCTTAGAATAAATAAAACAAAACAATTTTGTTTTGTATCTGCTACTGTACCCACGGCACCAAACGACAACAAGGACGGAACCAAAAATATGGTGCCGTCTGGTCCGTGGTGACATCAGTGGCAAAACTGCTACCTACAAAACACCTTCTTCCTCAAAACCCACTTTACCAAAACATGTAAACATTAGACCCAACTCATTGTTGACACCTTCTCACCCACTAATCACTAGAGATAACATCATTGTAAGTATCCTAACTACATTTTATCTCTTAATTCTGAGTCTAGGATTCTAATTTGTGCACAAAATCATTACATGGGGTTTATGTATACTTTTACTAAACATGGATTCAATTGGCAAATTGCATAACTAGTCATTGAAATTAGGCACTACATTGTCATATTGCATAAACAAATCATGTTTCCCACTAATCAATAGATAATGACTATAAGGCCTTATTCAAATAACCAAACACCCCATGTCAAAAAATTTGAAAAGCTTCTCACTTGTAGGAAAACAATTTTTCATATTGTTAATACAAATAGAAACGTTAGATTTTCATCACTTGCATGCTCTTGAATACTAAAGGTATTGCATAACTAATATGCATTCCCGGGTATATTCAAATGAAGCCACATTGAATTAGGAGCATTTGGGTTATCTCATGGTATTTGCCAAACACCCCACTAAACCATTTTTGTGCATAAAATGAGTTGAGATAACCGCAACTCCAAATCGTTTTCATATAGGCACACACTAGAACCAAAACGTTAAGTTTATTCTCATTTTTAACATGTTAATTCTTGCTCCTAGGAATAACCATGGTAGCCGCAAAATTCTATGATCACAAGGATACCCTTAACTACATTCCCAAACATCACAAGGCCAAGGGACTCACCAAGGAACAAGTCAAAATCTTTAAGAGTCTAGAAACAAGGTACTTTCATGAGGGTAGAACCATTCACTCCTCTTTTATCAAAAATACCAATCTCCGTGAAGAGCTAGCCGCTATTCAATTCGATTGTCTCCTTGACATCGATGAACCTATTTGTCCTAGGTTTGTGTTAGAATTCTATGTTAGTGTCACCGGTTTCATTGATGAAGATGATGAATTTAGCCTTAGGTTTAAGATCAATCAAAATGACTACACCATCTCCTTAACCAACTTTGCTCAAGTGCTAGGAATTCCCAACCGAGGGACATGTGTCTACTCGGATAAATGGTCACTCACCATCCTTGATGCAATCAATGACCGCTCTCTTCCCTACCAAACACCTTTAGCAAATAAGGATGTCATCCGTGAGCGCCTATTTATCCCAAGGGGAGATACAACCCGAGTCACCCGAAAAGGAAAGGAAGTGAACCGAGATCCATATGGAATGGAGCTAAATGAACTTAAGCCCGAATTTAAGAAATGGGAAGAACTACTTAGAGCCAATGTCATTAGCACCATAGAGAATAGGGATCACATCAATGCTTGCCTTTGCCACATGCTCTATAACTTGTCCACCCGTCAACCATTCAATTTAGCCTACTACATTGCTAGGAGAATGATTGATATTCCAACTCAAGGATCGGTTGCTCTTCCGTACGGGATGCTTCTCACCCGTCTCTATAGATCCTATGCACCAATTCCACCAAGCCCAAAAGGGATGCACCTTCACTATGAGCTCATCCCTCATATTTTTGTGCCCTTGAGTGACGAGCGAGTTGCTAAGACAAAAGGCAAGAGAGCAAAACCTCCAAATCCATCATCATCATCATCAAATAGCTCCGAGGATGGTCTTCCTAACTCTCGCCTTCCACCTCATGAGTATTATGCATATCTTCCCGAGACTGAGAATGAATCAGTGGAGTTCAAGCAAACCAAGGGGATGTTCAAGTTCCTTGGTAGGATGATGAACAAGATCTACAAGAAGTTGGACAAGTGAGAATCGGTTTAAGGAGTGTTTGGAACAATACATTATCTTTAATGTTTGATACAATTTGGTTATTTTTATTTTGTAGGATGATAATATAACTCAAAACAATGTTGTATGCTAACTATTTCATGCAGGGGGATAGCACAAGTGTGTTATCAAATTTTACCCATTTTCACTTCAATGTGAAAATCATTCACCCTTGGTCAAAATCTATGCTCCACTATGTTTGTGCATGTGTTATTTACTTTTCCTAACTAGAAATAATTAATGTCACGTGTTTTAAGCAAAATTTAAAGTTTCGGAAATGTCCCCGACACTTGAAAATACGTTCTGTGGTGATTTCTGGTGTCCACGGATCAGACGGCACCAATCTTTTGGTTCCGTCTGTTATAAGAATTGGTACCGCCGTGCACTGCAGAGCGGACCAGTGGCACCCTTTAAGGGTTCCGCACTGTAAAATACAGTGCCGTGGATCCTACAGGTAACTTTCGAACGGTTATTTCGACATTCCAAATTACCATACATTGCTTGTAAGTTAATCTTGACTAGTTTTTACCCATATTAGAACTAGTATAACATACTTAGGCATATAGGAAATCCACTTTCCACCAAAACTCAAAAATTTGAAAAATCAACCCAAGGAACCCTTTTGCATAAAGGAAGGAACCAAATATTTGGTTCCTTGCAATCCGTGGGTAATCTGATTGTTAGGATCTTACAATCATGAGAACACATTTATTGCAAATCTTTGCCTCTTCACTCCATCCCTCTTGTATGGCTTGACTTGGGTGATATGACTAGCATTTAACCCACTTCCAAATCATTAGGAACCTCATCCCTTCTATGGTTTAACATCAAATCAAACACATTTCTCCATAATTTTTCACTTCTATAAATTAAGAGGTTTTACCATGATCATCTTCACACCTTCTCCATTCTTACCATCAACTAGCAAAAACTCAAGTCAAAATGACAAAAACTTCTCCTTCAACCAAGCCTTGCAAGAAAACCGCTAGGATTAGCGTAAGACCTTGTTGTTTTGTCAACTTGAGCTCTTCATCCGAGTCATCTCCACTCACCATCTCATCTCCTATAAGGGATGATACACACCTCACTTTAGCTACTCCTACACCCATTACCATCACCACTCCACCACCAACAAAGACACCAAGCTCACCACCACTGGCACCCCTCCAAACATCAAAAACACCATCACCTCCAAAATCTCCAACCCTCATCCCATTGGAGTTATTTTCCACACCTCCCACTTCTCCAAATCCTTTCTTGGATGAATTGGAAGATTTGCCTCCTAGGCCCAATCATCCACCACCATTGCCATCATTTGGCACTATTGAGCGGATTGCTCATGAGTCTCCTAGACCATCCTTCGACCCAAACGCCCCGTTAGGGCCAAGACCTCTTCTCTTCCACCCCATCCACAAAGACATCCATGGTCCTTTGTATGGGGATCAACCACTCCCTACATCAATGTCCCCTCACATAGAGGACATTGAGGAGTCCATGTGGGAAGATCATCCCACAAGAGAGGAGATTCAAGCCGAACTCCAACATCTCCACCAATTCTCAAATATGGTGGATTCTCACCTAAGTGAGACTATGCAAATGCAAATTGCTTTGGTAGCCTCCATAATCACCACCCCAAACACCAACACCAACATCAACACATCTACCATTCCACCACCACAAACTCATCAACCATACTACCCTCCTAGGCATGGTTGCTCAACTTGTGAGCAAACCGCCCAAACCATTGATCAGACCCGGGTGATGGTCCATGAGTTCCAAGAGGAAATGAGGTTCATCCTCAATCACATCCTTGAGCGACTCAATGCTCTTTCTCATCCACCATCTCATTAGAATGGTCCTAGATTAGCTCTTCTAAGCATTTTTTTTTTTTTACTTTTCTAGGATTTTTTTTATTGTACTAAACACTTCATTGTGTTCCCTTTTCATGGTTTTTAAATCATGAAAATTTTTAACTAATGAATGGTGTTTTCTATATTGTTGGTGCTTATTACATAGTGTTTAGAAATGCTTGTGAATGATGATTATTACTAACAAATCTTTTTGTAGCTTTTTCACAATCCATGTATCCTCCCATTGGCACCCAATTTAGGGGGAGCATTGGTCAAGGTGGAGATAATGGCTCGGGCTCATTACACATTCCGCCTCGTATCTTCTTTTTGTTGAGACAAAAAGGGGGAAAAATATATAGAACTTGGTTATATTTGACTTTTACGAAAAGTCAAGCGCATACATTGACTTTCGAAAAAGTCAACATGATACTTCATTGATAATATTTGACTTTCTTAAAAGTCAATCGCATACTGACTTTACGAAAAAGTCAACATCATGCTTCAATTAGTGAATACTTTGACTTTCTGAAAAAGTCAAACATCATATACTTGCATTATCATTTCTCTTTCAAGTTCTAAAACTAATATTTTTATAACTCTTGTATAATCTTTATATCTTTTATAAAAATAAAATTTATATTTTGTCCTCAACAAAAAGGGGGAGATTGTTAATACAAATATCGTCATTAAACGTTATTTATATTTTTGATCTTTACCGAAGTTTTGTTAACGACAAAAGTTAATTTAATTTTATAAAGCTTAAAGCTTGTCAAGTTTAATAGATATTGAAACAAGCTTTTTCAACTAATATCTTCATCACTCAAGCATTTACATTGTGATTAATCATATCTTGATATGACTCTAACCATAATATATGATAGTAGTTTTTAGAAGGTTTTCGTTTCTTAAAAACTAAACATTACTTATGTATTTACATGTTTCTAAAAATAGAAAAACAACACATGACATCATGTGATGCATCATGGAAATCATTGGAAGATTTCAATAGATATTTTGTGTAGATTTGGACTCTTCATATCTTACACAATCTTGCATAGATATGGTTGACTTTGGCAAGATCTTGATATCTTGCTGTCAGACCTCGACGGCACCAAAACTTATAACGGGCGGAACCCTTTTAAGGGATCCGCGGTCCGTGGTGCTTGCTGATGGTTTTGGCTATAAATAGCAAAGCCAAACCAAGTAGTTTTTCATCCCTTTCTATCATACTCTCATACATATCTTCTCTTTAACCTTTCTAACTCAGTTTCATATCATATTAGTGATCTCTTTTGTAGCAAAGAAGATCAAGTCACATTCAAGCTTCAACGAGAAATTAGAAGTCTTTTTTGTTTGGTGTTGTATGATCTTGTGTTGATTCATACTTCATTGTTGTACCAAACTATCATAATCTTGTGAGTGTAAGTGGTTAGTATTTTAGTCCTCAAAATACATTGTGTGTGGGAGTGGTTGTACCCTTGGAAAGAACTCGACATTTAGCTTAGTGTCGGAAATAGTGTAAGCGAAGTGTAAAGGTTTCTCCGCCGGTGAAAGGAGCTTGTTGACTAGTGAAGTTAAACTCTCGAGTGTGAGACTCAGGGAGTTGAGTAGGGCAAGGAAAAAGAGTCCTTGTAGACCGAACCACTATAAACAACTTGTTGTGGTTTGATTGTTTCTTTCCTTATCTACTCATTATATATTGTTTGCATATTTCACCAACATATCAAAGATCAATATCAATTGATCTTCAATAAGGTTTCAAAACAAAGTTTTTAATCGGTAAACTATTCAACCCCCTTCTAGTTTTCACAGTCAAGTGCTAAGGATTCAAAATCAATTACTGGACTATGGGTACAATTTCATGAACACCAAGATTTATATTGACAATAGCAGTACAATGTGCATCATTAAAAATCCTGTTTTTCATTAAAAAAAAACATATTGAGATAAGATACCATTTTATAAGAGATTGTTATGGAAAGAAACTAATTCGAATTGTTAAAATTCATACTAATAACAATGTTGCAGATTTGCTCACAAAAGGTTTTGATGTGGGTAGATTTCAGTTTTTAATTGCAAGTATTGGTATGATGAATCTCTAATCAAAAATCTTATCTTTTTGTGTTTTTGTAAAGTTTTGTAAAGGTTTGTACTGTTATTGACGTCAAAGTATGTTACTACTGCTACCTTAAGTTTTCTCATAAAAGCAGTTTGCACTGTCAGTATAAATTTTGGTACTGCTTTTATAACCTGATAAGTTAATATGTAAGAACATCTTGGATTGTATTTTTCTTGGTGTCTACTAACATTTTCAGGTTATGAAAACTTCCATTGAGTGGTGATGATAGACTCCTTGGATTGTTTCGAGCATGTATACATTTGGAGTGGCATTGTGCACTAAGGAGTGCAATGGTAATCAGTCCACCATATATATTTTGAAGAACTGGCGAGTCCAAGAGCAAACGGCTCCTGGTAAAGACGTATCAAATCTGTTTATGGTTGATAGTTTACCAAAAACTATATGGTTCCATACATCACAGTGAAGAGTTAACTAGTCTAAAGCAAACGGCTATTGGTAAAGACATCTCAAATCCGTTGATAGTTGGTAGTTTGCTTAAAAATATGACAAGTGTTTTTATTTACACTTAGTTTTCTCAAAATGTGGTGGACAATATGTTTTTCAAAGATAAGCAGTTTGTACTCTCGGATAAAAATTTTGTCAAAAAGTTTGTACTGCTAGTGTAAAGTTTGTACTGCTAGCATAAAAATTTTGTACTGCTAAGTAGCCGTTGGTACTGTGCGGTTAAAACCGTTTTTACTAGCCGTTGGGGATTTTTTATTTATCTAGTCATATTTATAGGGTTGTTATTTGTGATAATTATTTACTTTCCATATCTTTATCTGATTTTCTTTTTAAGAACGATTCTCACAAATACAACTCTCAAACGCTAACACAATTTCAATTGCCAGTACCTACTATTAATTAAACCTATTCCGATCAAATCCTAGCAGTAAACTAAAATTTTATCATGGAATTCGTTAAATCTCACAATCAAGTTGCATTCTTAGAAAAACCAGAGGGTAGTGACCAATTTCATCAGATAGTTGATTTTCTAAACCAATCATACATCAGGTATGCTCTTATCACAAAACCAACTATCTATGTTTCCCATAATCAACAGTTTTGGCAGACTGCTACTGTCAAAACATTGGAACAGGGGGACAAACAACTCAAAGCTAAGGTAGATGGTAAGAAGATTTGGATATTTGAATCTTCCTTAAGGAGACATCTCCACTTGGAAGATGAGGATGGAATATTTGACTTACCAAATACTGAAATTTTTGATCACTTATCCAGAATGGGGTATGATACAGCAAACCAAAAACTGACTTTTCAAAAAGGCTGTTTCTACCCCTCAATGGAGGTTTTTACTACACGCACTTCTTCATTGTATGAGCCCTAAAACCTCTTGGGAGCAATTCAGTAGCAATATTGCTATTGCTCTCATTTGTTTATCAACACGAAGGGTTTATAATTTTTCTAAACTGATTTTTTAAAATATAGTGAAGAATGTGGATTCTAAAACTAAATTTCTAATGTATCCAAGATTTATTGCAATGGTTTTGAAGAAAAGCAAACTACTCACCCATAAAGAAATTTTTCCAACACCTTGTTTGCAACAAAAACTTTTTTCAAATATGTCTATGGCATCAAGGTTGTTTAATGGGGTGATAGTTCCTCTATTTCCTAACATGATTGTGCAGGTACAGGGTGAAGGATTAGAAATCCTAGTTGAGTCCCAACACACACCCATTGTTGTTCCAGATGTAACCTATACACCACCAGTTATACAAACCTATAGGATAAAACACAGACAGGGTACTATGGCCTCTCATCCTAGTATTCATACTCAGACCCCAAGTGTAAATGAGACTGCTTCTGGCATAGTGGAAGGGGCTACCACTACTGTGTCTAGCTTAGATACAGCACAGGGCAGTGGTAACATCAATAAGACCCCAACCATGGCAACAGTGGATGTTTCTAGTCCTAACAGACTGGATACAACTGCTGGAATCCCAAGCCACATGGAAAATATGGGTGGTTTCAGTAATCCTCCTAGTCCAACTAGGGAGAAAACTGAGTCTTTGCCTTATGATGCACCTCTCTCAGGAGGTAACACATCTGGAAGTGTTAAGGGCAGACAATCACTTACTGAATTGATGGCTACATGTAACAAACTGACAGCTAAAGTAGAGGCTTTGGAGAAAGATTTGAAAGACACAAAGAAGTTGTATGCCAAAGTCTACTCAATTCTGGTTCAGAAGGTGAAACGATTGAAGCTGAAAGTTAAAGCTCTACAAGCTCCCAGAAAGGCCAATATTGAGGATTCTACAAGCTCAAGTGATCCTGAAGACATTGGGGAATTTCACAAACAGGGAGGAAAACAGATGTAGAGACTCAGGAGAGGACTTTAAGCTTTGAAAGTAGGAATCAAGATCAAGACATGGGAGATTATGTGCAAGAAACAGAACCATTTGAAGAAGAAGAAGTTGATATTGAAGCTCCAACATAAGTAATAGAAGAACAAGAGGATATTGTCGATACTGCTACCAGTACCAAGAAATCAGTGGAAACTGCTAGTTCAGACAAAGGTACTGCTAGAGTTGACAAAGGAAAGGGAATTCTGATTGAAGAAGAACATGTTCAAAAGAAGCCAAAGATTACTGCACAAATGGTTTTTTATGAAGAAAGGGCTAAAGAAGTGCAAGAACATGAAGTGGTTAGATTCTTGGAAGAGCAAAAGATGAAGAAGGTTGTTGGATTATCTGTTGAAGAACAAGACATACTGCTTGCTCAAATATTGCAAGAAGAGGAAGCTGCAGCAGTTCCCGAGGAAGAAAAAGAGGATGCTATCCAAGAACTAATTAATTAGATGATAGAAATCAAAAGGCAAAGAAAAGAGTCAAGCCTCCTACAAAAGGACAACTAATGAGGAATATGAAAATCTATCTGAAGCATCAAAATCATAAGAAAGATTTTCAATTGAAGGGTAAGACTTTTGAGGAAATACAATAGATGTATGTTAGAGCTTATAGAAGTATTCATGAAAGATTTCAGACCTAATGGAACAGAGGAAGCAACTGTTAAAACTAAAAGAGCAGGTCTGATACTCGAATCAGAGGTATCTAAGAAGCAGAAGATGGAGAGAAGTCCATCTGCTGCAAAGAAATATTTGGAAGAAGAAGCTTTGAAGGAGTTAACGATCATACAACCTGATGAGGGAATGCATGTAGAAGCCTTACAGACCAAGCATCCTATATATGATTGGGAAATTCATAGTGACAGATTTGGAAAAGCTTGGAGGATCATCAGAGTTAGAAATATAGTGGAGATGTACAAAACATTTGCAGACATGTGCAAATCGTTTGACAGAGATGATCTTGTAAAACTATGGGAACTAGTGAAACATAAGCTTAATCATAAGGAAATCCCGATGAAAAGGAGCAGGAACTTTGGGTAGAATTGGAGAGATGATTTGAGCCTGATCCTTATGACAGATTATGGAGTCAAGATGCAACAGTTCCAGGAACTACATGGATTTTTTATAGCTCATCTGGTGTACATAATGTCTACACAAGTATTCATGACTGGCTTATGCTTGTAGAAAAGGAGTATCCGCTCAGAATGAAGACATTAATAGTGATGTTATCTTCAAAGTGGACTACTGAAGAGGATAATGAGATGGCAAGAGAATTGGTAAACAAGATCTTCATTCAAGCACAAAGACCAAGCAAGTCAGCAAAGTAGATGTTTGCAAAATTCCCCAACAGTGTGAAGAAAAGGATGTACTCAAGAAACTTGCTGATTTGCAAATGAAATCACAAGTTTAGGGGAGGATTGTTGGGAATTTAGCAAAGACATTTTGTACTGCCAAGGTTAATGGTTAGTACTGCTAGCCTTAACTATGGACTTTGAAGGAATATAACTAGCAGTATAAACTGCTAGTATATTTAGTTAGTACTGCTTATTAGATTTTGTATAGTCGGTTAGATAATTATAGAAAAGATTCTATAATATGTATCTTGTATAGAAAGTTATTGTAAACCTAGTAGGACTCCTTAGCCTATAAAAGGAGGTCCTAGGTTACATTTAGAGTACGAGTTATTCTAGAGTCGATCACTTCAAGGTTTTGTAATCGTAATACTTTTGAGTATTCGTATAATATATTGAAGTGTTTTGTGAGAAACAAATTGTGTTAACGTATTCTCTTTATTATTAAACATTAGATTCCGCATATTGTTTAATCTTTGATACAAGACAGCTTGCTATATTATTGTTTGTGTTAGACTTATCTAACTCAATCAACTTGATCAATTGCTTAACTGGGATCAACAGAAAACTTTTATATTCTTCATTTGATTTCTATAAATACTTGTATATCATGTATTTAATATGTTTTTATGCTTATTATACTCAATTATGCTTGCTTTATTTGACTAAACCACTAGAAACATCGTAAAGGACTAGTTTTGCAAGAGAGTTCCTGATCAGAGGTAAAAGGAATTACTAAAAAAACCATGGACTGTAAACTTCAGATAAAAATATGGGGGGTTAGGTCTATGTCTCATGGTCGTTTCGATGGTTAGAAGGCTTAAAAATGATACATGATGATTTAATCAAAAATATTTTCGTGAGAAGTGTCAAAATATGAGTAACAGTTTTGAAATGAATAATATTTTAACTACTTGTCCAAGAAGAAAAGTTGTGGTAACATTCTAACTTGAACGTAACCGAAAACCGGGCATAAAACAAAAATGTAAAACTCAACTAATGACCATTTCCGTGATGCTGTAAGTTGATGTAACAAACAGCATGTATATCTAAGGGTAAATTAGTAATTTCACTTTAGTTTAGTAACTTTAGGGGTAGTGGGACCCACAAATCCGTAAATTTCATTTGAAAACCTTTCCGACCATATAAGATTCGAATTATAAATCTTTACGGATTAGAAATAACGTATAAATTAAGACGGGATAACTATATATTTAAAAACCGAAACACGAAAATTGAGTATTAATTGTATCCATTTGACCACTTTTTCTTACAAACTGATGTGGTAGGACCCACTATCGAGTAAATGGACCCGTGTACTCATTCATAAACTATATATCCTGATTTAACTCTCATGGCAATTATATATATGTTCAAATTATACATTTTTGTTATACTAAGTACTATGTTAGTACGGAATTTCATGTGAGGGGCCTCTTCGGGGTAAACGTATCGACGAGTTGTTGGATTTATATGTTAGGATTTAGTAAATCCGAGTTATTAAAGTGTCGGTCACCTCAAGTATATGTAATCGTTAGAAAGCTCGTAGTCGTAGTTATTTAATGTTAGATAGTATTTAGTTAAGTAACACCGTGGAGGACAGACGGGTCTTTACCCAGTCGTAGTTATTTTATGTTAGATGTATGCACGATACCCACTGTATGCACGATCCACGCCCGTAGGTGGCGTTTATGTAAAAACTATAAATACCCTCTACCTCCCAAGGTAGAGGTTGGAGCTCATAATAATACTTTTACTTTCTCTCACTAAGTTCCCAAACCTCTAACTCTTTCTCTCTCTAAAACCTTATAGTATCGCCTACTTTTGATCATGGTTTGATGTGTTTGTGAAATCAATATGTTACAAATGGTATCAAGAGCCATGGTTTGATCATCTCTCTTACATGTCCTTGGATTTCTAGTGGTTTTATATGGTTTTGGGTTTGAAAAAGTTTAGTGGTTTTGCATCATTGGATCATTTCTTGTGTTAAAGTTTGAATTTTGATTGTACTTTTGTGTTTAGAATCATTGTAAGTGCTTGGGTGTTGATTTAGAAAGCTTGAATCACTGTGGTTGGACTTGTTTTGGATTGAAAAGGGTTGTGTTTAAGTTTTTCTTGCTAGCGACTTGACTCTCGGATAAGTTTTCTTCGTAGCGACTTGCTTCGTTAGTTTGCAGCGACTTGTAGTTGAAGTGGTAGCGACTTGAGCTCTAGCGACTTGTTTATTGAGACAAGGCGACAAATAGTACAAAGTAGTGGAGGCACCACTCCGGCTAGCGACTTGTTCAACGTAGCGACTTGTCTTTATTATTTTCAGCGACTTGACTTTGTTGTGACTAGCGAGTTGCTCTTTAGCGACTTGGCCTCTTAGCGAGTTGTTCCTTAGCGACTTGCCCACTTAGCGAGTTGCTCTTTAGCGACTTGTCAGCTTAGCGATTTGTTGCTTTAGCGACTTGTGTTTAGCGACTTGGTTCATAGCAACTTGTGTTTAGCGACTTGGTTCATAGCGACTTGAGCCTTTAGCGAGTTGTTACTTAGCAACTTGGTGATTTAGCGACTTGTCTTCAAGGATTATAGCGACTTGGTTGATTATTGTTTCTAATACGGTTTTCTCTTGATTTAGTAAAATCCGTGAAAGAATCTATTTCCGGTTTAATCATAGAGTTATAAAATCCGTGATATCGTAAACATGTCTACCAACGTGCCTACAATCATCTCTTACATTCTTGAGGGCGTTCAAGCGGTGGATCGGATACTCATCCACCTATGCTTGCAGAGCGACTATGACTCATGGGCTCAACGAATTAGGTTGTCTTGTTTGGGAAAAGAAAATGGAGTCAACATTCTCAAGTCAATTGATGAAGGACCTTATCAAGTTGAGACAACCAGAGACATACTTGATCTGCTGCGATGGGTCGGTGATATTAGGTTTGGACGGACCTAAAATGTATGATGAGCTCGGTGATAAGGAGAAGAAGAGATCGATCTTGACATCGGGGCTTCTAACATCATACTTGAGGTTTACCTAAGGACATTTACAAGCGATCAATCACAACACTGAAGCTAAAGGTTGTTTGGGACAATGTCAAGATGCTTCTCTCGGGTTACGAATTAACTAAGGAAGGCAGAGAATCACTGCTGTATGATGAATTTGAGCACTTTAAGATGAAACCGGAAGAAAGTGTCTATGAATATTACGTGAGATTCCACAAGCTTGTGAATGACATGAGGAATATCAAAATGACCATGCCAAATATTAATTTGAACTCAAAGTTTGTGAACAACATGAATCCCGAATGGCACAAATTTGTCACCTCTGTGAAGCTAACCAAAGGATTAAAGAACACCAACTATGAGCAGCTGTATGCCTTCCTTCTTGAGAATGAGAGACATGCTATGTTTGAGCGAAGGATTCTTGAGCAGTTCAAATCTAAGCAGGGAGAAACAAGTTAGTCAAATGATTCAACGACCTTTTACACCAATGTTGGAATTACCACCAAAGCTTCTCAAGTCATACCCACGGGTAATGGTAATTACAAGCTCATTCACGATCCGACATATAAGCCTCCGGACTCAAACACACTCATGGAAAACTTCATCAATCAAGCTGTCTCTCATGGTTAGTCAAAATATGAATTCCACTCCACACACCAACAATAACCTCGAGCGACATCCAATCCACACAATCAAGCTCTTGTCGGAGATGGTAAGGTAGTGGTGCGAGAATGTGCAAGGAAGGCGGTATGAACAAGGGATGATTGGAGGAGTTATGGTATCTTGGAGTAGGTGGAGGATATGTGGCTAATCGAATCGTGGAAGAAATGCCAATCAAGGGCAAGCAAAGCCAATCAAATGCTACAAGCTGTGGTGGTGAGGACATATTGCGAGGCGCACATCTCCAAAACGTCCACAGAATGCGAGAATACTTGAGAGACAAGATGTTGCTTGTGCAAGCTCGGGATAATGGGCGACTTTGGATGAAGAGGAGTTGTTGTTTCTTGCGAAGGAATGCTAAGACATATGATCTTGATGTGGATGAGCGACCAATTAGGAAATAGGTCACAATCATCAAAATGCCTTTCAAGTTGCAAGACTGTGATGCATTTGACTCGATGTCGATGATGAACCTCGCCCGGACAATCTTCATGGCTAGCATCTCACCTATGGTCTCTCAAAGGTCTCATCACCACAACAATTTGGTCCATCCAAAGAATCAATCATCTCGGAGGTATTAAAACTATACGATGAGGTGGATGAGCAAAAGATACATAACGAAGTACAATCTCTTGAAACTTATGAATCGGATATTGATAATGAGGGTAATAGTAATATTGTCCCATATGATCAATATGTGACACAAAGTGAAAGTGAGATTGTACCAAGTGATGTATCTTCTGCGATCAATGATGACTATGTTTTTGATGAATACTTGCATGTGCCCTGATGATTACTGTTATCTACGAGGCGAATGCCTATAAAGAACAAGTTGCTATTTATGAACAACGTGCTAAGTTTGAGTTAACTACCGTGAGCGGAAATGGATGACCAAATGCGTACAATTATTAGAAAAAGTAATTTTAGAAGAAGTGTTAAAACAAGAGTTAAACTCCTTACAAGAAAAGCTTTCTAAAGCTGTTAAGCAAAAGCAAGAGCTTCAAGATAATGTTAAAGTGCTTAAACAAGAATTTAATGCTAAGGAATCAAAACTTTTGAATGACTTTTCTAATCTAAAACTTTGAAAAACAAGCTTGAAAATAAGTTATGCGTACAAGGAATACCATTGATTGCTCACATGATCACTAAGCATAGAGTCTTAAGCGATAAGCATAGTATTCCCTTGTTGAGGAACCAAATCCGAGTAGGTAAAAAGGCTAAAGCTGCTCATAAGATAATATATGATGGTAATGAGATCCTTAAGCCTAGGCAAACCTAGTTCATGTATTGGAAGCACGGAAGAAGATAGAAAATTAGAAGATGCCTCTAGGGAGAAAATGGATAAGAAGCTTAACGATCCTAAGTGTAAAAGAAAAACATAACGATCAAACCCCATGATTACACTAAAGAAAATTGGATCTCCACGAACATGTTTAAGCCTCAAACTCAATTAACCCCGAACAAATTTTTGGAAGAAAGATATGGATAAGCAAAAGCTAAAGAACTTGTTGAAACAAACACTCCCTTAGGAAAATGCTGCGACTCTGTGTATCCTCCGAATACACCAATGCATTTAGTTCCTAGAACTATTTCCACTAATAGTAAGACCTTAATCACCTGTATGTTGTTTATCAACTATTTGTTGATTTTGAGAAGACATGTAAGAAGAGAATCACACCTACGGGGATAGCGAAGGGAAAGGGGTTTGAGCAAACTAAAGAATGTTATTTAAGCGAGGTCATGCCTTTCTTTAAACAATTAAAGGTCAATTTGAGAGTCTTCAAAAGGGATAAACTCGGATATTAAAGAAATGGAAAAGGAATTTGATGCAATGATAGTTGAGGTCAATGATTATGAGCAGGAACTCAAATATAATGAAATTGAAAGGAAGAATTTGCATATCTTAAATGAGAACTTAGTATTAAGTTGTGTGGCTCAAGATGTGTTTTATCTTGTTACTAAGCATTCTATTCTCGCTTCTCAATTTCATGAATTAGCTGTTGCTTTGAAAGTTTCCCATGATCGTGTCATTGAGCTTGAAAACAAAAACTCGAACTAAATGAGAAAATTGATCGGGATGATCACGATAATTTAGTAAAACACTTTTCTAAGCTAGAAGTTGAACATTTTGATTTGCAACTAAAATATCAACATCTCAAAGAAAATGTCAAAACCTCAAACATCAAGACATCCTCAAATGTTCGAGTTTGATGCACTTTTGAAATAAACAAAGCGTGTGAACAGATTCAAGCTCATTGTAACACGATCGAGAAAGTTGAAAGCCCAAATTTCACAATTAAAGGGTGAAAAGAACAATGTGGTGGCTCCCAAATGCCTCCTCCTTTAGATTCTCGGTGTTCTCAAACTTTTCATCTTCAAAACTTGGTTAATGTTTTACAAAAGGAAAATGAGAGTTTTCTAGAAGAAAATGAAAAGTTAAGCGACACTTTAAAGAGTTATATGATTCAATGAAAGTCACTCGTGACAAGAACAACGAAAAATAACGTCTTTACAAAAGGAAATTGAGAATCGAAGAGTCGGGAAAAAGGAAAATGCCACTTGTCTTTAATGAGAATGTTGCATCAAAGTCATCTGCAGACTGCAAATATATTGTATTTATTAAATACATTCCTCCTCATCTTAGAAATAACGAACTTGTGTTTCATAACTATTTTGCTCACCTTAAGGATAGTCTAGAATGTCTCCGTGAGATTGTAGAAGAGGATTTCATAAATAAGCCACTTGATAGAGAAATTAGGTTTGCTTGCATTCAGGCCAAACGATCTCAGGAGCTGTTAGAATGTTTAATAGCAACATGTCCTAAATCCTTAGGTGCGAAAGATAAAGTTGTGATGCCTTGTTCTATGCCTAGTGCCAAGTATGCAACCCATTCTATGCCCAGTATTAAGAAAGTGAACTCTAAAGTGCCTTCAAGTAGTTCAGATCCCTGCACGTCTAGTTCAGGAATGCAAAAAGTAGCCCAACCAACTAATGTTCCCATAATTCCCTCTAGAGTGTCGGTGACATAAAAGCAAGCGGGTCAAAGCCTCCGGGCAATACAAAGCAAGATAGGACCTCAAGCTAAGAATGTGCATTGGAAGAGAGTAGAAGACCACCCTAGGAACACTAAGTTTGAGTTGAATAAAGCGAATCGTGTTGATTCTAGTATTAGCTATAAGCGTCTTGTAATTAATTTGAATTACGCTACTATCGCAAACCATGTAATGATGATTGCTTGATTTCTGTTACTAATCATGAATGTGGTGTGAATGATTTGATTAATGCTGTTAAATGCCCAGTTAAAATTGTTAATGTCAAAAATCAAGCTAAGAAGGCTAAAAGGCAAAGGCAAAAGAAAGTAATATAGGTTATCAATGGATACCTACTGGCCGTAAGTTTAATCTTAATGAGTTGTGTCCTAAATTTGCTAAGTCAATGCCCATTAGAAAATGGATGCCTACTGGTAGAACTATTCCTTTAAGAAGTGAACATACTTTGAATAGGTCAAATACGGACACTAGCTTGCATCTATTCACGATGATTCCATTGTTTCTACTTCCGATGTGGGTGTTCCAATCATTGTTACTAACCAAATGGAACCCATTCTTGCATGGGGATCCCAATTATCCGATTATCCATTCTTATGCGTGTTCAGCTGCGGATCGTTCAAATCGATTACGTGGTACACGGACTCGGTTTGTTCCAAGCATATATTGGAGATCGCTCATGGCTCATGAACCGTGAGTAAATTCATCGGGATTGTTAGATTCGGGAGCGACCATTTTGGTGCAATTATGGGTTATGGAGACTATGTTGTTGGTGAATAGTGTAATCTCCGGGTATATTATGTTGAAGGTCTTGGTCATAACTTGTTTTCTGTTGGTCAATTACGTGATTCCGATCTAGAAGTGGCTTTTAGAAAACATACTTGTTTCGTTAGAGAACTTGATGGTGTGGAATTGTTAAGAGGAACTCGTGGTTCAAATCTATACACCATCTCTATCGAAGACATGATGAAGTCTTCTCCAATCGCTTGTTGTCAAAGGCTTCAAAACAAAATCATGGTTATGGCATCGTCGTCTCAATCACTTGAACTTGGCACCATTAATAATCTTTCGAGAAAGGATCTTGTAAGAGGCTTACCCAGTTAAAGTATGAAAAGATCATCTTTGTTCGACATGCCAATTGGGAAAAAGCAAGAAATATGCCCACAAACCCAAACCCACAAACTCGATAATGGAAGTTCGCATACCCTTCATATGGATTTGTGCGGACCAATGAGAGTGCAAGCGATAAATGGGAAGAAATATATTTTAGTCGTTGTTGATGACTACTCTCGATTTACTTGGGTAAAGTTTTTGAGGACAAAGGATGAAACTCGGATGTCATCATCAAACTTATCAAGCGACTTGAGTTCGACTTAACAATCTTGTTAGAATTGTTCGAGCAGACAATGGCACGAGTTCGTTAACAAAGACTTAAGTCAATTTTATGAAAGTGTTGGAATCGGTCATCAAAGAAGTGTTCCACGAACTCCTCAGCGAGCGGTGTAGTTGAAAGGAAATCGAACTCTTGTGGAAGCCGCAAGAACAATGCTAATTTATTCAAAGGTTCCAATGTTTCTCGGGTGAAGCCATTGCCACTGCTTGCTACACCCAAAATCGTTCCTCATACACACATCTCATGGAAAAACTCCATACGAACTTGTCCATAAGCGAAAAACGATCTCTCCTACCTTCGTGTGTTTGGTGCGTTGTGCTATCCAACGAATGACGGTCAAGATTTAGGTAAATTAAGAGCTAAAGCGGACATTGGAGTTTTGTAGGTTATGCATCAAACAAGAAGGGTTACGAATCTACAACAAAAGAACTCGAGATATCATGGAAACTATTCACGTCACGTTCGATGAGTTGTCGGGCAAATGGCTCCGGGACAATCGATTCTGGACCCGCATCTCAACCTTCATCAAGTAGTCCCATCGGTTCTACTCTTGTACTAAATCCTCACCAACAACTCCTTATGTACCTCCTTGGAAGATGATTTGAAGAAATTGTTTGATCCAATGTTTGATGAACACTATGAGCCAATTGCTAATGATCATCAAATCCATCAACAGAGGTTGCTCTATCCCTGTCAATGAAGTTAACCCTTCGGTTTCTATGTCATTAAGTCAAGAAGCGCTGCTGCTTGATCACTCTGTCTCATCAACAAATCATCAATCATCGAGTGTACATCATGGAATTGTTTACGGCACCTATGATGGAGATAATCCCTTTGCTACTCACGAAGATGCCCCTTTGAGAACATATTTGCTCTGAACCATCATCGAACCATCTTCATCGGGAGAAAGCGACTACTGCTACTTGGTTCCTCAACAACAACCACACGAACACCTTAGAAAATGGACACATGATCATCCATTGGACAACATCATTGGAAACCCTCTCGTCCGGTATCCACTCGTAAACAACTTGCAGCGATGCCTTATGGTGCTTCTTCAACTCCGTCTGTCTAAGATCGAACCAAAAGGCGTTAAAGCGCCATGAATGAAGGCAATTTGGTTCAATGCCATGCAAGAAGAAATTCATGAGTTTGATCGACTAGATGTATGGGAATTAGTACTGCTCGACGTGCTATGATCATTGCTCTAAAGTGGATCTTCAAAGTAAAACTTGATGAGCATGGTGATGTATTAAAGAACAAGGCTCGATTGGTTGCAAAGGATACCGTCAAGAGGAGGTATTGACTTTGAAGAATCATTTGCTCGGTTGCGTATCGAGGCAATCGAATTTTCACGGCTAATCTTGCTAGTAAGAATATGGTAGTCTATCGGATGGATGTAAAGGCGGCTTTTCTTAACGGAGATCTTAAAGAAGTCGTATCGTCGACCAACTGAAGGTTTTGTGAATCGAGCATCCTACTCATGTCTATCGCTTGAAGAAGGCTCTTTACGGTTTGAAGCAAGCTCAAGGGCATGGTATGATCGCTATCAAAGTTTCTTCTATCTCTTGGATTGACAAAGGAGCGATTGATCCGACATTGTTCACCGAAAGTCGAGCAAACATTTAATTCACGTTCAAATCTATGTTGATGATATTATTTTTGCCTCGTGACCCCAATGAATGTGACCGTTTTCTAAGGAGATGGGCTCCAAATTTCAAATGTCAATGATGGGACAAATGTCATTTTCTTGGGATTACAAATTTCACAAAGTCCGGAGGCATTTTATAAATCAATCTAAATATGCAAATGAGATTTTAAAGAAATTTGGATTTGATTCTTGTGACCTGTTGACACTCCCATGATAGGCGTACTAAAGCGGATGAGGACCACTCGGGGATCATGGTAGATCAAGCGAAATATCGTAGTATGATTGGATCACGATGTACCTCACGGCCGATGACACGATATTACATTCGTTGTATGCATGTGTGCTAGATACCGAGCTAAGCCTACCAAAAAGCACCTTGAAGCGGTTAAGCGGGTCTTCGGTATCTCAAGGAACCATCAATATGGGACTTTGGTACCGAAGGACACCGGTATGTCACTAACGACCTATGCGAGATCTTGATCATGCGGGATGTCAAGATACACGTCGAAGCACGTCGGAGGTGCTCGGTTTTGGGTGATAAGCTTGTGGTGGTCTTCAAAGAAACAAATGAGTACTTCTATATCCTCTACTGAGGTGAATACATAGCCATGTCATCTTGTTGTGCTCAAATCCTATGGATGAGATCCCGATTATCGACTATGGCTTTGAATTCAACAAAATCCCTACGTATTGTGATAACAAAAGTGCCATTGCTCTCTCATGCAACAACGTTCAACATTCAAGAGCAAAGCATATCGACATTCGACATCATTTCATCGGGGAGCAAGTGGAAAGCGGTGTGGTGGAACTTTATTTTGTGAGGCCGAATACCGGTTAGCGAGACATCTTCACCAAAGCTCTTCCTAGAAACGTTTTGAGTTTATCCTCCACGACTTGGTCTAAAGAGTCTACAACCGGAAACACTCAAAGCGTCTTCAAGAGGAAGAAGAGGAGTAAAGGTTTTCTTCATCCATCTCTTGTAAATATTTATTCAAAAGCAAAATACAAAATTACAAAACCAACAAAAGCAAATAGAAAAATATAAAACTTTCAAAAATCCAAAAAACTTTGAAAAATCTCAAAAATTTCAAAAATATTGTCATTTTGTCATGTTTTTCTTGATTCGATAATATCTACGGTCTTTGTCTTTGTCATTCAAAGAGTGACACGGGTCTTTAGATGTTGTTCGAATGTACATAAAAAAAAAAAAAAAAAAAAAAAATTTTTGAGAGAAATTTAAACAAAGGCTTATAGTCATTTAGTCTATAACCCGTTTTTAAAGAAAAAACGAGCCATGCTTTATCTTATTTTTCAAATCTCATGCTCGATTCTAAAACAAATGTTTGTCAAATATTTGTTATCTAATGAAAACTAATAAAAATAACTCGGTCTCAATTTTTGAAAATCATCTGGACTTGACATTTGTCAAAATCTCTATCTCTCAATCAACAACTTATGTCATTGATTGAGGGGAGAATGATTTCATTTAAATCAAAGGTTATTTGTCATACAATTGGTTCGAGATTTGGTTTATGTCATGTTTTCAAAAGATACTCAAGCATGTTTAATCTTTGGAGTTTAAAGTCTCGATTTGATCCTTATCGGTTAAATGTTTTCATAAGCAAGTCACAATTCTCCTCAAAAGCTTTCAAAATCAATTTAAATCTCTGAGAGATCACAAATCTCAAATGATTTGAAAATTGTGATCGGGGAGAATTTGTGATTTAAATTGGTTTAAGCGATAATTCGATAAATGGTTTTATAGTGATTTACAAGCTCTCCTCCCACATGTGCCAAACGATTTCAAATTTTCCATGCACATGTTGAGGGAGCATCTATTTCAAACCAAAAGGATTGAAAGCGTGATTGATTTGTTTCAATGTGCGGGTTTTCCTAATATGTGCAAAACACTTTCAAATCTCTATGCACATATTGAGGGGAGCAACTTTTGAAAACCACATCCTTTCCAAAATATCCTTAACAAAGTATGAAAATACTAATTTTGATCGGGAAAGTGATGTTGATATCTTTTAGAAAATGGTAATCAAAAAGTGAATCCTTCCTCTTGCCTCCGTGTGCCAAAGCGATTTCAAATACATGATGCACATGTTGAGGGAGCTCTTTTCTAAAAATATCAAAAACAATTCGGTACAAAATGCTTTGATAATATATCACAAGTATCGGATTGATTTTCAAATGGTTTTCAATTGGTTCCAATGGCGGATGAACAATACCAAATAGACCGACCAAATTTACTTTATGTATGGTGATATAAGGATGGTTAGGTTAGGTATTCGTTCCCACGATCCCTTGAGCGGAGGGATCTACCGAGGACAATCCACTAGATAGTGTAGAGTCCTTAGGTATGATGAAAAAAGGAGAAAAGTGAGATATGGGAAGAGTGCGGATGAGAAAGAGCTAGTCTTGGAATAAACCCAACAAGGTTCTAGTTATGAAGTCTCGGTAAGCTTGAAGGGTTGAAGAATGAAAAAGAATTGAATGAGAAAGGGTGAAAATAAATAGCCCTCGATAATTCAACCTTAGGGCGAAACCGGGTTCAATACATATACTCTTGGTTGTTACTAAGGTAACACGGTATTGAAGACAAGGCGTCATGGACCTAGTGACGCCTTGCACTACAACTTCCCAAGCTACTCAAGTTTCTCTTAAAGGGACTTGTTTCATTCTCACGGGAACCTACATAATCTATCGACTTTCTCTTAGAGATTGTTGATATTGAAGAAGGAGACCCTCTCCCTAGTCTCGGCATAGGAACCAAATGTGCACAATTGAGTCTAGAGCCACGAGATCATCAAATAAATCTCTTTAGGACTTTGTCAATGAAGACTCTCTGTTTCACACAATGTGGAAAGAGATTATATCTTAAGAGTCCTCGCATTATCCTTGTGGTATTGCGGAACATCGAGTGATATGCAAACATATTCACAATGAAGATGGAAAGCCTTCTAGAGCCAACATCAAACAAGCTCTTGGTAGGTGGCATGTGAGATCTATCCAATAGATCAACCATGTGACAAGCGAGCGAAACAATGGGGCGATTCAAAATTATGAATCAATCACGGTTCGGGTTATGGATTGACGGATACCTTTGAAAAACCGGTCGTTGTGCTTAAAATTCTTTTCTTTAGCACATCGATTGTGTATTAATATTTCAAATATAAAAGGTGTTTATGATTGATAATTGATTTTTCTCAAAACCCTCGTTGTATTGCAAAAACACTTTATTGAGCGATACTCGATTGTTTTCAAATCTCTTTTCATCAATCGGTGAATCTCAAATTCATTGGTTCACTCACTCCGTGTTGTCTTCTTTGAGGCGTTCGGTTTGAGAACGACTAGAAGCATTGCGAAACCACATCAAGGAGATTCTTGAATTATACGATCACGGCGGTACTTGTCTTGATCAGCGGGAACCGTGGGCGTGTACCTCAATTCAACGAAAGTGATCAAAGACACTTTCGTGCGCTTTATTGCTAAGCTGTTGTATGCGGTGCGCCCGGCGTTTGCGGTGATCGAATGGAGAGGTCAATCCATAGCCGCATGCTCACACAACACATTCATTTCTAAAGAAATCATGATAAGTGCATCAACGACTCGATATTTTCACTCCATGCTTACGCTTCTGTTGCTGCAAATATCATGAATCAACTAAAGCTTCGCTACTCGATGAGAAGAAATCATGATCCGAATGTGAGCATGTCGGTCCAAATGTCACAACATCACATAATGTCAACACCACAAAGGAAGAGTCGAGATTTATGGTGGTGATGATCTCAAAGGTGGCTCAAAACTCATTATCACGTGGATCGGTTAAAGACCTCCACTTGGATTAACCAAACATGCAAAATGAAGAATCAAAGACTACAGACTCTGAGCAAAGAACATTAACAAGAATCCAAGAACAATCTTAATGTAATATCTGTTTGTATTCAATGTAATTTGAGGTGACCTCCTTAGGGAGATTGTTAGGATTTAGTAAATCCGGTTATTAAAGTGTCGGTCACCTCAAGTATATGTAATCGTTAGAAAGCTCGTAGTCGTAGTTATTTAATGTTAGATAGTATTTAGTTAAGTAACACCGTGGAGGACGGACGGGTCTTTACCAGCTGTATGCACGATCCACGACCCGTAGGTGGCGTTTATGTAAGAAACTATAAATACCCTCTACCTCCCAAGGTAGAGGGTTGGAGCTCATAATAATACTTTTACTTTCTCTCACTAAGTTCCCAAACCTCTAACTCTTTTCTCTCTAAAACCTTATAGTATCGCCTATATTTGATCATGGTTTGATGTGTTTGTGAAATCCAATATGTTACAATAAAGCGTAAAACCGTGGAGGAGTGAATCTGTCTTTTGACTTAATTAAAGTTTATGAACTTTAAGTATCCAAGGGTATATAAGGCTTAAATGCTTGATTATCACACCACAATTTTAAGAAGAAAAATATCACTTTAAATGGTGAAGTTGGTGTACTTTGTTTCATAGATATCATGTGGTATTTATAGTATGTACGTCCACTATTTGTTTCACAAAGGTAATTAGGGGAGGAAGAACTAACTACATTACTGATCTACTAACAGGGTATCCGCGCGTTACAGCGGCGAATACCCTGTAGTTAAATTTCTGAAGAATAATATTCTGCTAATATATGTTTACCGTGACAATAACTTTATAGAAAAAGAGATTTTTTGTTGTAATATCTTTAAGCAATAGTATACTATTTCATATAGAAATATTAGTGCACCCGTGTAATGTTGCAACAATATGGATGCAAGAGTTGATAAAATATGGAGATAGAATGTCAAAGTGATTGATAGTTAGTATGAAGTTACTAAGAAAATGGTTTAATAAATTTCATTACATTTTGGACAATAATAAAATCTACACATAATCATCACTAGTTTTAGCGAATTGAAATTGCGGTCCATTATATCACCGATAATTAGCTCAAAATATTCATAAAATTCGACTCAAGTTTTGTTGGTTTCAGCCAAATATTTATCTTGCAATAAGACTCGGCCCACCAATTCTTTTGAATTACTCGGCCCTTTTCATAAACGTAATATATCACACTACTACACATATAACCTAAACCTATGCTTATATACAATACTCCCCTTTTTCTCTACTAAAAAACACAGCCACCACAAAACAACTTAACTCATTTATATCTTCAAAACCCAACCACAAATCTTTTCTTTCTACAATCCAAGTCACACAAACCAAACAACACTGGTTTTCTTGTGGTTTTCCTTTTGCTATTATTTCGAACCACACCATAACAAACACAAACTTTTGAATCTTAACTAGAATCTGTGATACTCCTTTTGATAACTTATTAAAACGAAATACAAACAACCCTTTGATTTCATTTGAGTTTGATATGAGTAACGAACCGGTGGCGTTTTGGTGGTTTTCAATTTGGCTTGATATAAAAGGTTGATGATGGGTTTAGGGTTGTATCTATAAAAATCTTTTATCTTGAAATGACCAAACCGAGATCTTTAATTTTTATTTCGAGTTTGTTTGTGTGTCGTTGTAGAGATTAGTTGGGACAAAATCGTTGTTGTTCTTGGCTTGTAGTTGAAGTCGTTGGCTTTCTTGATTCTTAATGTTGGTTGTTGAAACTTGACTTGGTCAAATAAAGCGAGACCATGGGAAAGCAGTTTGTACAATAGGCTTAATAATTTGTATTTTACTTGAGATGTGTTTTAAGTAGAGGTGGCAATCACAACCCATTTAGCGAAAAATGGGTTGTTATGGGTCAAAAATAACAACTTATGGGTTGGATTGGGTTACCCCATTTGCAAAAAACGGTCAAATGGGTCAACATATGGACTTATGTGAATCAACAAATGGGTCGAATGGGTCAACAAATGGGTCGAATGGGTCAGCAAGGGTGGGATGATAACTCGACCATCATTAGATGTCGTGTTTTTATGTTCTTTTATGTTTTATCGTTTCATATTTTTTAAATCGGTTTAACATTTTCATCCGTTTTTGTGCGTTTTCGTCATTTTTTTTACGTTTTCGTTGTTTTTTAACGTTTTCCACCGTTTTTTTTACGTTTTCATCCGTTTTTGCGCGTTTTCGTCCGTTTTTTTACGTTTTCGTCCGTTTTTTTAAGTTTTTGCGCGTTTTCTTCCGTTTTTGCGCGTTTTGTCTGTTTTTTTTACGTTTTCGTCCGTTTTTGCGTGTTTTCGTCCATTTTTTTACGTTTTCGTCTGCATTTTTACGTTTTCGGCCGTTTTTTTACGTTTTCGACAATATTTTTACGTTTTCATCCGTTTTTTTACGTTTCGGCCTTTTTACGTTTCGTCCATTTTGCGCGTTTCGTCCGTTTTTACGTTTTCATCCGTTTTCGTCCGTTTTCCGTCGGTTTTACGTTTTCATCCGTTTTGGGCGTTTTCATCCGTTTTACGTTTCGTCCATTTTTCGTTTTCATCTGTTTTTAGCGTTTTGTCCGTTTTTACGTTTTCGTCAATTTTTAAGTTTTCATTCGTTTTGCTCGTTTCGTCCGTTTTTACGTTTCATCCGTTTTTGGCGATTTAGTCCGTTTTTACGTTTTAATCTGTTTTGCGTGTTTTAAATACATTTTTACGTTTCGTCCATTTTTACGTTTTCATCATTTTTTTGCGTTTTCATCCGTTTTTACATTTGCTTAGTTCTTTTACTTTTCATCTGTTTTGCGTGTTTTCTTCCGTTTTTACGTTTTCGTCCGTTTTTACATTTTCTTACATTTTTTCGTTTCGTCCCTTTTTACGTTTTCATCTCGCTCGTTTTAAATACATTTTTTAACGTTTTAAATCGTTTTTTAACGTTTTCGTCCGGTTTTTTACTTTTTCTTCTATTTTGACCCCCTTTTTTACGGTTATGTCCATTTTTTTACGTTTTCATCTGTTTTTTTCGTTTTCGTCCGTTTTACTTATTTAAAACGTATGAAATTGTAAAAAAACAGATGAAAACGTAAATAAAAGGACGAAAACAAAAAAAAGGCAAAAACGATAAAAATGGATGAAAACGCGAAAAAACGGAAGAAAACGAAAACGGACGGCGTAAAAACGGAAGAAAGCGAATAAAGCGGACGAAAAGCGCAAAAGCGATGAAAACGTAAAACGGACGAAACGGCGTAATAAAGCGGACGGCGTAAAAACGCGAAGCGAAAAAGCGGACGGCGTAAAAGCGGACGGCTCACAAAACGGATGAAAACATAAAAACGGACAAAACGTAAAAATTTGACGAGCGTAAAAATGGATGAAAACGTAATAAAACGGACGAAACACGCAAAACAGATGGCGTAAAAACGCGGAAACATTAAAAAGCGGACAAAAGCGCCCAAAACGGATGGCGTAAAAATGGACGAAACGAGCAAAACGAATGAAAGCGTAAAAATTGACGGCGTAAAAACGGATTTAAAACGCGCAAAACGGACGGACGGCGTAAAAAATGACGAAAAGCGAAAAAGGGCAAAAGCGCGCAAAGCGGACGGCGTAAAAGCGGACGGCGTAATAAAGCGGACGGCACGCGAAATGGATGAAAACGAGAAAACGGACGAAAACGTAAAAGCGGACGAAACACGCAAAGCGGATGAAAACGTAAAAAGCGGACGGCGTAAAAAGCGGACGGCGCGCAAAAGCGGACGAAAACTTAAAAAGCGGACGGCAGCGCAAAAGCGGATTAAAGCGTAAAAAGCGGACGGCGTAAAAAGCGGACGGCGTAAAAATTTGACGAAACGTAATAAAGCGGATGAAAGCGCGCAAAAGCGGATGGCGTAAAAAGCAGAGGCGCAGCAGCGGCAAAAGCGGATGAAAGCGTTAAAAGCGGACGAAAACCCGCAAAAGCGGATGAAAGCGTAAAAGCGAATGAAAGCGTGAAAGCGGACGGCGTAAAAAGCGGCGGCGTAAAAGCGGATGAAAGCGGACGAAACATACTATAGTAGCATGATTGCGGTGAAAATGTAACGAGTCGACCCGACCCAACCTGACCCAACCCGTTTGACCCATGACCCATTCAACCCATTCTTATAGTATGACCCGTTTGACCCATGACCCATTTGACCCATACATCATTTGACCCATGACCCAAACCGACCCGACCCGACCCATTTGCCACCTCTAGTTTTAAGAACTGAACTAATGGTATTTGTTTACCCGTCAACTTATGTATGTAGTTGTGTAAAAGTTAATTATACACAATGCTTTAATATGCGTGTTGCTTAGAAATTATTTATGGGAGACTTAAAAAAATAGTAGGGAAGTGCAAAATTGCTTTATAATTAATATAGATGTTGTACTTTTAGCTTTTGGTAGTTGTATTTCTTAATTTACGTTTAAGAAGAGATGTCTTAGTGCAATTAATGATGTAAAAATTATTTGTGCATTATAAGTAGTATTAATGTGGCATACATTTATGTATATGTGAATGGTAATTCATAACACTCCCACTGTATTTCATTTTTCAATGTAGAGTCCAGTAAAGAGTATTACTTTATTAAAAATAGAGTAAATTGCAAAAATCGTCCTCGTGGTTTAGCCAAATTGCGATTTCGTCCGTCTTGTTCATTAAGTGCAAAAACAGTCCTTATTTGACTTTGTTTCGTCGGTTTGGTCTCCGAAACTAACACCGTTAGTTGTGCTCGTTAATGAACAAGACGGACGAAATCGTAATTTGGCTAAACCACGAGGACGATTTTTGCAATTTACTCAAATAAAATCTCAATTTTAATTTTTGGAAAAAGTTGACCCGCATTAACCGAGTTGGCGGTTTAGTCATTTTTGTTCGATTTATACTCGATTTAGCCGATTTTTAGACTATGCCAATTTTTACAACACGAACATCTATATGCAACTATGTCATTAAAGACGAGTATGTCATTGCAACTATGTCGCGCGAAGGATGACTCTCTCTCTGCACTTTCGCTAGTCTATACTACTTATAATGGAGGATGACTCTCTCTCTTCTAATTTTTAAGATTTCCATATATAGATTTTAAGCAAATACAACTACTTAAGTTATATATATAATTACTTTATGCATAAACACCTACACATATTGATTGGTCAACGTTTGTAATTAATGTCAGTATTTAAAACACCCATTTGATAAAAATATAATTTATAAAACACAATGTACAAACTATTTGAAGCACAAATACAACTAAAAACACTATTCAAGACATCTGATTAATACACTATTTAATTTACCCTTCACTAAAATATACAACAATTTAACCACAATGTATAATTTAATCAAACTACTAAGCCAAACGGATAAAAGCGGAAAAACGTAATTTTTTCCCGTTTTCATTTTGTCCATTTTCATCCGATTTTATCTGCTTATATAAAAATTATTATATAAAAATCGAACAAAACGTAATTTCTTTCCCATTTATATAAATAAGCGGTAGTAAGAAAAGCGGACAAAACAAACCAAAGCGGATAAAAACAAACAAAATCGTAAGAAAAGCAGATAAAAAGTAAAAGAAAACAAACAAAATGGATGAAAGCAGATAAAATCGGATGAAAATGGAAAAAAATGAAAGCAGGGAAAAAATAACGTTTTATCCGTTTTGATTCGATTTTTTGAATAATTTTATCGTCAAGTAACTTTTTTTTCGAAAATGTTTTTTATATAAAAAAGTTTTTATATAAAAATGTTGTTTTATTAAAAAACTTTTTTAATATTCTTACATAAAAACATTTTTATATAAAAAAACTTTATATAAAAACGTTTTATATAAAAACTTTTTTATAAAACGTTTTTATATAAAACATTTTTATATAAAAAACAGAGTAAATTGCAAAAATTGTCCTCGTGGTTTAGCCAAATTGCAGATTTCGTCCGTACTGTTCATTAACGAGCACAAACTAACGGTGTTAGTTTCGGGGGACCAAAACTGGACGAAACAGTGTCAAATAAGGACTGTTTTTGCACTTAATGAACAGTACGGACGAAATCTGCAATTTGGCTAAACCACGAGGACGATTTTTGCAATTTACTCTTAAAAATATTGCTCAAGAAAAACCACATCAATAAAACTTTAGTTAATTGAAAAAGAGTGCAGTGTATAGTTGGCTCTCCCTCATTTTAACATCTGTTAATTGTTACATCTTTCATACATGTTGCATTCCAATATCATGAACGTATTTCCTGAAGACCGCAATAGAGAGTTAAAAGGTATGTTGAATTTAGCTCGATTGAACATATCTCATTTCAATATTTTTCTTTTTCCCGCTACATTAATTGATGATAGTCACAGAGCTTTAAATTTATTTCGGTGGGTTGATGGTGTGAAACAAAATCCAATCTGGCTGCCCTGTGGGAAAGAATGTTTGTATCAAAATCTCGAGGAGGTACGGCTTTCAACAGGTCCTTACTTGCGGAGCAAGTGTGGCGCTTGATCACATCTTCGACGACATTAGCTGGTAAGGTATTAAAGGCTCACTATTTCCTGCGATTCAAGCTTTTTTGATGCAAAAGTTGGTTACCGTTCAAGCTATATTTGGCGCAGTTTTATTGCAGTCAAAGAATTAGTCCATAAGGGTTGTAAGTGGAAATAGAAGGGAATATGGTAGTTCATAGTATAGTGGCATGGGCATTAGAATGCACTAATGACATTATTTTAAAAGGTGAAGTTTCAAGTTATGCGTTCGTATTAGTTTCAAAAGATGTTGTATCCCTTGTTTATTAATTACATATCTACTCTTACTAAAAAAAGAGAATTTTGAAATCACCTATTCCAAAGTGTTTATCTTTTGAAAACAACAATATAGACTTGCTTACTTTTAAATGCATATTTAATTAATTAATATAGTTGTATACAAACATCCATAACTGTTTTTGTACATGCAAACAAACACATAAACAAAACAAGTGATCCTAAACAACCTCTTGTTTACACTTCAATATTCATTGTCTTGTTAAGAATCGTAGCGACCTAACCTTGATAGGTCATGTGTTCATAATTTCACATTACATGCTCAATTTCAAACTTTAAATTTGTAACTTAGTATACCGTAAAAGGATCATATTCTCACTAGAAGTTGCAAACATTTGCTACAATCACTCTAATTCAGTAGGAAAGGGACTGAACCCATTTTTCAACAAAGTCTCCAAAGGTCGAAAAAGTTGTTGGGGCAAGTTTTTCAAGTCGTACCAATCCCAACCATCACACTTTTCGGGCTCAACGTTTTGAGGAAGCTGATCAGGATCTGCTAAAATAGCACGCATATAAACAGCAACAAGATGCAGCTGTTTTGCAGCTTCTGAAAAGACGTCATTGGTTACTGTTACATATTGTATATCCTTAATGTCCAGCCCAGTTTCCTCCTTTGCTTCTCTTGATGCACATTCCTCAAAGCTTTCACCTGGGAATCAAACAAGGAAAGTAGATAAAAATGAAATGTTTAAAAGAAAATAATTAAAATCTGTAGCTATTAGAGAACTAAATCAAACTAATAAAGAAATATATAATTACAAATCATAGATTTTTATAGTGAACCAACCATAGGTGCTTTTGGTGGTACGTAAATATATCAAGTGTTTCGTTTATTAGTTGTAATCTTTGAAAAAATCAAACAAACTTCATTAAAGATGTTTTTGACCACACTAGTGTATTTCGTCTATAGTACTCTTCATCTCTACCCCAGTATACCTCCCTAAAATATGTTGTTTTGAGCTTGCGTTAATCACCTAATCTAACATCAACAAAATCAACAAAAACATCATCAAAGTCATCGAAATCATCCTATGCCACCCTTCCCAAAAAGGACAAGATAAATCTACTATCGCTAATCCATCCTCACAAAGCAAGAAGAAGAAAGGGAGGAGCACGCATGAGAAGAGGTCTAAGAAACAAATGACCGAGCGGCACTTAAGGATGTTGATGACATCAACCTACAAAAGGGCATTGATGCCAGTTTACGGGAACAAGAGGAGTCGAAGAGACGACCAAGGAAGGGTGTGACCATTATTGAACCGGACTCGAGTTCGTCACTCCCTTCCAAATGTTGATAGTAAAGGTAAAGGAAAAGCGAGAGGAAGTTGTGCGGGTTGTAGAGACATTATTGACTATTTCTTCTCCGGCTCCCAAGACCACTACCAAATATGTACTCGTAAGCGAACCACAAAGTCATCTTACGCTAAGGAGCAGTGGGTGAAGGGAATGTTCTCCAACTCACGAGATCAATAGCGGCTCCGGTGACATAAAGTCGACACTCGGGAGAGCGAGGGTGGAAATGTTGATATGATTGAACAAGAGGTCAGACGGAGGCTATTCTGGCCGGTACCATTGAGAAGTCGAATCGGGGACAAGGAAATAGTGCACGGTGTTCAAGATATTGGGATAGCGAGAGATGAGTTTGTGAAACAAGCTTATCGAATCTCGAGGAAAATCTCAAGCTAAGAACTAATGATCAAGAGCTCTGGATTAAACAAACAACTCTACTGAAACCCTATCTTCTCTTAAACACCTTGAGAAAGACTTCAACTATGGGGACGATTCCTTGTTGATAAACCGTTTGATCTGAAGCTAATAAAACAAAAGAGGAAAAGGAAGTTGTATCCATGTTTTACGTCACCATTCAACAGGATACATCTACCATTCCACGATGTCGGTTCAATACCATTGATATTTCTTTAGATAATTTCAACATGAAACGACACAACATTGATATTTCTTCCACAAATCAAAAAGTTTTGTCAATATATGATGCCTCGTTATTTCAGTCACTAATAGCAAAATAATCTATCTTAAGATTGTTGTATATATTATGTGTATTGCTACTAGAGCCAAATAAGACATAACATGAAAACATAAAAGTGTAGAAAATTATACCTTAATTCTTTTGATTGTTGAGACACAAAAACACAAGTAAAGAAAGCTGTTGAGGCTGTGATGCTCACGGTTTCTTTAAAACAGATTAAATCCTCTCACGATGCTTGAGAATCGTGAGCGTCTATCTCTCGGGATACAACAACAACATTGAGAATCGTGAGCGTCTATCTCCCAGTATACAACAATAACAGATAACTCCGTTAGCACAAACGAGTTATCAAAGCGAACCAAAACCACGTCTTCCCTCTATTACGAACCGATACAAAATGAATCAACATCGAGGTCAACAACAAAAAGAGAGGAATGAGTTATGTGTTTTCGGTGGGTATCAAAATGAGAGAATAACTCTCAATATATAGGTGAGGAAGCGATGGAAAAAAACGGTCGCATTAATTATCAAAATTAATCTCACTAATGCCTCATGAATTCAATAAAACCATAAACTGATTTTATTCTTAATTCACATTAGCGGGTTTGATGACACCATCAATTGTCATTCAATCTTTTGACCACATTTTTCAAACAAAAAACACAATCCCAAACACCCAAAAAATCTCTTTTAGATCAAGTACTTCACAATGGCTTCTAAAAAACCTCTGTACACCCTAAAAATCTCTTTTAGATTAAGTACTTCACAATGGCTTCTAAAAAACCTCTGTAACCATAAGCTGTCTCGATACTAAAAAAAGCTTATTACCTAACTATTATTAAAGCAGCATTATAAATTTATAATATTCAAAAACTGTAAAAATTAAATAAAGGGGAACAATATATATTTTAATATTTATATATCTAACAATGTTACCAACTTACAATGCAGTATACATTAGTGTGAGAATTGAGATATTGGGGTTTAAAGAAATGACTGACCGAACTCAAGGCGACCACCGGGCAGCGCGTAAGTGTTGTAACCGATTGAACTTTTGCGACGACCCAAAAGTATTTTATTTTCCTTCACCACAAGGACTCCTACCCCGATTACAGGCGCTGACGTCATCTTTTCTTTTCCGGTGTTTGTTTTTTGTTTGACCCAGTGATTATTGCTTATTCTGACTTGGGAGGGGAAAGTGCGTTATTGAGAAATATAAGTTCGACGATGTCCCCTTTACTTTGATTAAATTACATTTATCACCACGTACTTAGACTAGTTTCTCATTTTTATCTTTGAGTTGCAATCATATGCGAAGTATCAAAAAGATATAAAGTAATCCAAGCCATTTATTTCATCCAACATACCAACAAAGAGGGTTAAAATGTAATTTCAGAAACCTAAACGTCTAATCGTTCCGACAGTATTGGAGGTTAATTTACAGTTTGCAAGAGACTTCGTTTGTTTTACGTTTTCATGTACTTTCATCCGCTTTCTATCGTTTTCTTCGTTTCGACGTTTCGGCCACTTCTATCGTTTTCATCGGTTTCATAGGTTTATATCGCCGTCCGTTTTTACGTTTTCGTCCATTTTAGAGGCTTTCGTCTGTTTTCGAGACGTTTCGTCCGCTTTCACACGTTTTGTCCATTTTATCGTTGTCGTCCGTTTTGAGGCGTGTTGTCCGTTTTCATACGTTTTATACCCTTTCATTCATTTTATATGTTTTTTCGTTTCGGACGTTTTCGACCGTTTTTGAAGTTTTTTACACGCCGTCTATTTTCATACGTTTTCATGCTTATTATTAAACTCTATTATATTGCATGTCTAATATCAATTGTGATATTTTATAAGAAAAGTTAATGTCTAATATCACTTGTGATATTTCATAAACAAACAAGTATGTTTTTTAACCTTTAATATCACGTGAGATATTTCATTGCTCAGTATATTTTATATATTATCACCTATGTGTTTTCTAATATTTTTATAATTTTTAGTTACATGATAGTTTTGTCCTTTCATCGCAATTGACAAGCGTATATTTTTTAATGCAACCAGTGTTATTTATCACTTGTGATATTATACTCTTAGTAGAAATAAAATGGTTAAAGTCTCTTTAGGTGAATTCTTATTTTGTTCAAAAAAATGCTAATTTAATGCAACACTTGTTTATTTTGAGAATATGTCAAGTCTCTATTTTCATAGTTTGCTTCCTTTTTATTCATTTTGATATTTTTAAGTGGCACTTATTTATCTCTTATGATATAACACTGTAAGAAAGATGAAGAGTATTACATTCTTCATCATGTATGTGTTATTAGTTGTGATACTCAACTAAGAATGTGAAATATTACATTCTTACCAAATGTGATAAGAATTTAGTATTTTACCAAGTATATATGAAAGAAATAATAATAAACATCACTTATTATATTATTGTGATGATTATGTTCATTTTTTTATTTGTGTTTTTGAAAATATTTAGGAAGATTTTTGTGTTTTATGATAATATGAAATATTAAAAAGGTGTTTAGCGAAAACAAGAGATGTTATGATACTTTGGTTAGACTTGTGCATGTTTGATGGGTTTATAGAGGATTTAAAATATCTATCGTTGAATCATAAAACTAAAGAAGCTATGGTTGAAGAAAGCACACATCTTTATAAACAAACTGAGCAACATCAAACACCTGTGATATCACCTCGCTTGTGATATCACATGATATCACAAGTGATATATCACACATGCTACCACCGGTGATATCACACATGATATCACAGGTGATATCAACGGTGTTATCACACATGATATCACGTGTGATATTACAAGTGAGGTGATATCACTTGTGATATCATGTGTGATATCACAGGTGTTTGAGCTTCCTCGGTTTGTTTATAAAGATGTGTGCTTTCTTCAACCATAGCTTTTTGGTTCTCGATTCAACCATAGATATTTTCAAATCCCGCTATAAAACCCATCAAACATGCACAATTGTATCCATTAAATAGAAAAATCCACCACAAGTCTAACAAAAATATCATAACATCTCTTGTTTTCAGTTGAAAAAATTTTCTAATATTTCATAATATCATAAAACACAAAAAATCTTCCTAAATATTTTCAAAAACACAAATAAAAATAAATAAAAATCATTAGAATCATCACATTCTTAGTTGAGTATCACAACTGATAACACATACATGATAAAGAATGTAATACTCTCCATCTTTCTTACAGTGTTATATCACAAGAGATAAATAAGTGTCACTTACAAATATCAAAATGAAAGCGATCGAAAATGGACAAAAGCGTATAAAAGTGTATGAAAGCGGACAAAGCGTCGAAAGCGGACAAAACTTATAAAGCGGATGAAAGCGTGTGAAAGCGGATGAGAGCGTCACGAAAGCAGACGGCGTCTAAAAATGGAAGAAAGCGTAAAAAGCGGACGAAAATACATGAAAACATAAATATAATCTGGGGCGAAAGCGTCTAAAAGCGAGCGAAAATACATGAAAACTTAAAAATGCGGCGTATGAAAGCGGACAAAAGCGTGTGAAGCGAGCGGCGTAAAAGCGGAAACGTCTAAAATGGAAGAAAATATAAAACCGGACGAAGACATATGAAAGCGGACGAAATCGTATATAAACCTACTATGAAAGCGGATTAAAGCGTATAAAAGCGGACGAAAACGTATAAAAAGGCGTAAAACTTGAAAACATAAAAAATGACTAAAACGTATGAAAATGGATGAAAAGCGTCAAAAGCAGGCGGCGTGAAAATAGAGGAAAAGCAGAAAACGTCTAAAAGCGGACTAAAGCGTATATAAACCTATGAAAGCGGATGAAAAGCGTATAAAAGCAGGCGAAAAAGTGCGAAAGCGGATGAAAGCGTATAAAGCGGACGAAAATACATGAAAGCGTAAAGCGGATGAAAATGGGCGAAAATGTATGAAAGCGGACGACGTATGAAAACGAATGAAAAAGTATTCTTTGCAATTAAAGTAGAAAAAAACGCATAATCTGTTTTGGTAACAATGAATCCGTATCATAAATTTATCATTTACGGTTTAATTTTGAGTTTATCTATACTATATTATAAAGTATTTGGGACATTTTTAAAATGAAAAACTTAAAAAATTAATATTCAACACTTTCTAATAATGGTAAATTTTAATAAGTACATCTATAATAGCATTTGTTGCAACACTTTAAAGCACTTTTTTAAACATGTTTTTTAAAAAAATAATAAAAAAATACAAAGTAATTTAGTATAATAAAAAACGTTCATAACAATAAATCACAATAAATGTTATTTTTAAACACCCTAATATTAAAAATACATGTTATTATACATATTATACAAACTAATAAAACACATAAATCTTCATGCAATTTATATGTAAACAAGCTCATAGATACGTATGGTTTTAAAAAGCGGAAGGCCAATGGTTCAAAGGGGAACCGGAGTCACCACAGGTTCGGCTAGCCATAAAAGTCGTCCGAAAGCGATATTGTTAAATCAATAGAGTTTAAAATGCATATTAAAATACAATGTTCAAAAATATTATTAAATCGCAAGAGTGTCTCGAGAATCAACATATCGCGCTTTTGGAATTTTTTAAATAAAACTTACAGTAAAACTAAAACTTTGTTTTATAAAATCGGACGATTTTTCAAAGAAAGGATGCAAATGTGTAAAGTCTTAATTGTATGATTATACACATTTACACATATCTATACTATATTATAAAGCGTTTGGGACGTTCCAAAATGGAAGGCTTAAAAATTAAGATTTAACACTTTCTAATAATGGCAAATTTTAATAAGTACATCTATAATAGCATTTGTTGCAATACTTTAAAGCACTTTTTAAACATGTTTTTAAAAATAATAAAAAATACAAAGTAATTTAGTATAATAAAAAAAAGCCATAATATGATAAATCACCAATAAATGTTATTTTAAAACACCCTAATATGAAAAATACATGTTATTATACATATTGTACAAACTAATAAAACACACAAATCTTCATGCAATTTATATGTAAACAAGCTCGTAGTACATATGGTTTTAAAAACGGACCGGGCCAATCAGGTTCAAAGGGAACCGGACTCACCACCGGTTCGGCTAGCCCATAAAAGTCGTTTGAAAGCGATATTGTTAAATCAATAGAGTTTAAAATGCATATTAAAATACAATGTTCATAAAATATTATTAAATCGCAAGAGTGTCTCGAGAATCAACATATCGCTTTTGGAATTTTTTTAATAAAACTTACCGTAAAACTAAAAACTTTGTTTTATAAAATCGAGACGATTTTTCAAAGCAAAGGATGCTAAGGTCAAAGTGCTAAGTGCTAATTATATATATATATATATTTGAATATTAATAATTATACTCTTTAAAGTAACCCACATGATTTATTGTATATTTATTTTTATTATTATCTTTATAAGTAATCTTTACTTTTATCATCCATCTATGTGGGACAAATTTAACAAACATTATTTTGAGAACTAAATTTTCTTAGTATAATGTAAGTGATTTTTAAAAGTCATTATGGTGTTATTATTTAATGATAACTTACGACTACGAATTTATTCTAACTACTTTTATCTAATACATTTACAATATGCCTACTACCAACTCATTATTGTCACCACATCACGTGGATAATCTACAATTTTATATGAAAATTTTGTTATTGAATAACGAGGTTTCAAAACTAAAAGTATCGTTGTATGTATATCTATTGTATTGTCAAATATAAATCTAAAAATAATTATTGAATATTTTAATTGTATGGTCTTGCATTGTAATGCCAGCGGATCTGCTAGTTTTAGTTTATACATGTATAATCGATTTTAACTAACAAAAATTTTGACTTTCTAGAACCTAGAAGAAAAGTAATAAATTAGTAGGTTTATTCGGATCAACTAATGAAAATGAAGAAAGCGAAAAAATAAATTTGTTGTCGAGCTTGAAATTAGGAAAAAGGTATATTTAATGTGTAAGTTCATTATTTAGAGTTAAAAATTCAGTTTATTATAGCTATTCTTGTATAATATGATTTTGACAAATATAAAATATACATTTTTAGAATATAGAAGCGGAAGAAGTAACAAAGTAAATAATGAGCACGAAAAAGGTGGAAAAATGCGAGCGTTAAATCCTTTGAAAGGTACATATGTTTAATGATTTTATTTCATGTTTATCAAAAACAACTTATGAAGTATGTTTATCGAGATTTGTTTGTTCGTCAAAATTAATATGCTCATCAAAGAAAAATTGTTGTTCATAAAAAAGAAATGATATAGAGAATTTGTTGTTCATCAAACAAAATTGATTGAAATAATTTGTTCATCAATTTTTTTGTTAATCATGATTTTAAAACATTCTTAGAACTTTTATATATGTTGGATAGGTAAATGCTCTAAAAAGGCTTAAATAGCTACTCTTTTGAAAGCATATTCACTTAGTAATGATGATTTTGACGATGAAGCATTCACGACAAAATATGTTGCAACTTCTAAAGGTGTTGGTTCATATGTCACGAGAGTGTAAACTAGTCAAATTGATAAGACGTGATATATTGATTGATGATAAGGTATACATGAGACCAAATATGTATACTAATAACTAACCTAAGACTTAGGTTTGGGCCTAAACCAATACAAATGCAAATACTAGTCTAACACAAGTATTAATACCACTCCAATACAAATAAGTCGACTAACAGCCCCGCGCAGTTGGAGCGGGAGTGGAACGAACGCTCAAACTGTCTCAATACTCAGCAAACAAAAGCATTGTAGGAGCCGAGGAGGTCGTACTTGTAGATTCACAAATGGCGTGCTTTAGGACATCAAAACTTTCACAATGATTTTTGAAGAAGTAACACCAGGAGCCATAATTAACTTTGTACACATCAAGTTTAAGAGGAATGAGGTTGGTAGATTTAACAACATAGAGTTTATTAGTGTGTGATATGGTATGAGGGGGAATATTGTTTGTCATTATGAACGATATTCAACTATAGTTGTCGAAGTTTAGGGAAAAAGTAGTCGACTGAAGTTGCAAAAAAATGTAAAAAGATCGGTCGAGCTTTAGTCGACTCTTAAAAAAAAGAACGTGACGAAAAAGATGTAAGAAATTGACTTTTAAGTAAAAATACCCAAACAAAAAACCAGTTGACAAAACAAAACACCTAATTATTAGTCAAATCCACCAAACACGATCTGAATACCATACTACCCAAATATTAATGGAAAACAAAAAACAAAATACTAATCTCGTTACACCGCAAACATCGACCAATTCAAGAACAAAAAATCGATCAACACAAATGATTCCTCTAACTCGAATACAAAACCCAACGAACTTGAGTTCAACGAACCCAACGAAACTTTTTTTCTTTGTCTTCATAGCTAAATGAACCTAGTTCTCACGATTTATGAGTTTTGTATAAAACATAAATCTAACAAAACAATAAAGAAAAAAACTAGGATCACTTCAGATCACCAGCGAGTAGCCGATGAGCGGAGAATAGAATTATTTTTTTGATGGTGGATCTTATCTAAAGCTTGGATACCATATAAGACGTGATATTTTGATTGATAATAGTGTTTACATGAGACCCAATATTTACACTAGTGCTTAACCTAACACTTAATCTTGAGCCAAAACCATTACACATACAACACCAATCCAATATAAATAAGTCCACTAATAGCTTTTAATATTATCCGTTGTTAAAAATTATAAAACAAAATGTGAAGAAAAAAGGTTTAAGAAATAGACTTTTAAGTATAAATACCTAAACAAAAAACCAATTGACAAAACAAAATACCTAATTATTAGTCAAATCCACCAAACACGATATGAATACCATATGACCCCAAATATTAATTGCCAATAAAGAACAAAATACTAATTTAGGTTACCTGTAAACATTGACCAATTCAAGAACAAAAAAATCGATCAACACAAATGATTCTTCTAACTCTGAATCCAAAACCCAACGAACTTCAATTTAACGAACCCAAAAAGATTTTTTTTTCTTTTTCTTCATAGCTAAATGAACCTAGTTCTTATAGGATTTATGAGTTTTGTATAAAAAATAATCTAACAAAACAATAAAGAAAAACAACTAGGATCCCTCCAAATCACCGGCGAGTAGCCGATGAGCGGAGAATAGAATTATTTTTTTGATAGTGGATCTTACCTAAAGCTTGGATACCATATAAGACGTGATATATTGATTAATAATAGTATTTACATGAGACCCAATATTTATACTAGTTCTTAACCTAACACTTAGGCTTGAGCTGAAACCAATACACATACAATACCAATCCAATACAAATAAGTCCACTAATAGCTTTTAATATTATCCGTTGTTAAAATAAATACATTGATATGGAAATAGTTCAAAGCAAGACATGAAAAGCTTTGCTTGTCAGGATATGACCTCATATAGGAATCGTGGATCGTTTTGGGCTAGGTTGTTTGAGGGTGTGTGTTTGTTTTAGGCTTTATAGGTGTCTCTTTGTAGCCTTGACCCTTGCTTTTTAGATTTTAGGTGCCTTAGCTAGTTCCCTTTAGGCTTTAGGCATTTTCATTTTCCTTTTTCTTGGTCTTTTTGTTTTGCCTTAGCTTTAGGCCCCTTTGTGTTGCCCTGCTTTGTCCTTTGCTTCTTTCTTAGGCCTTGGTCTTGTTTGCCCTTCGCCCCCTTTTCTTTGCTTGCATTTGTCTTGGTGCTTATGTTCGTGTATGCTTTGCTCGTGTCCCTCTCTATCTTTAGTGCTTTATCTTTTCTTTCGCTGGGTTTCTTGCGGTGTTTGTCTTTTGATGTTTATGTGTTGGTTTCCTACCTTTATGCTTTGTTTGATTGTATGCTTGTTTGTTCCTTTCTTTTTTATAGGTTCTCTTGCGGCGTTTGCTTTTTTATGTTCTTTGTTGGTTTCTGCCTATATACTATGTTGTCTTGTATGCTAGTTTTTATCTTTTTGACTGCTTAGCCTTGTTATTGCTCTCTTTCTCACATTCACTTACCTTTGGGCACTCTCACCGCACACACTTGTTGGAGGTCTTCCTGGAAGCAATCTTCTTACTCTCAGGTTTATCCTGGGTGGGGTAGGATCTGTCTACATTCTACCTCTCTCATACCCTGCCTCGACAGGATTTGGTATGTTGTTGCTGTTATTGTTGAAATAGTTCAGAGCAAGTATAGTTTAGCGCTCATTTAATAAGCGAGCTGGAACTCTTGCTTTACTATTTTAGACGAGTAAATCTTGAGCTTTGGTAGACTTAGTGTAAGATATAACTTTTCACTTACACATCAAACCATAACACAAAGTAGCATATAGATGGAATTCTAGAGAGAGAAAGTTAGAGGTTTAGGGAACTTAGTGAGAGAAAGTGAAAGAAAGTCTACCTTAACAGGTAGAGAGTATAGATGGAATCTTAGAAAGTTAGAGGCACTTTAGGGAAAGTGAAAGTGAAAGATATTATTATGAGCTCAAACTCTACCTTGGAAGGTAGAGATGTATTTATAGTCTTACATGGAGCAAAGTTGCGCCATTGACACATTTCCATGGTACATTTGGATGATGATTTGCATCAAGGATGGGTAAAGACCGTCCTGGATTAAAGATAGATTAGGTTTTACTGTTGTGGACAAGTTCATATGGAGTTTTTCCATGAATGGTGTGAATCGAGGAGCGATTTTGTGTGTAGCATGCGATGGCGATTGCTTGACCAGAGAAACATTGGAACCTTTGAGTAGATCGGCATTGTTCTAGCGGCTTCAACAAGAGTACGATTTAGTCTTTCAACTACACCGATCATTGCGGGGTTCGTGGAACACTTCTTTGATGGTCGATTCAACGCTTTCATAGAATTCACTAAGTTGTTTGTTGACAAACTCGGTTCCATTATGCATTCGATGATTACGGCAGTTTTGTTTAGTCGAACTGCGCACTGTTTGATGAGTTTGATGATGATGTCGGGAGTTTCATCCTTTGTCCTTAAGAACTTGTCGGGTGAATCTAGAGTAATCATCAACCACAACTAACACATATTTCTTCCCAA
This sequence comes from Chrysanthemum lavandulifolium, assembly GCA_022545495.1. NCBI lineage: Eukaryota > Viridiplantae > Streptophyta > Magnoliopsida > Asterales > Asteraceae > Chrysanthemum > Chrysanthemum lavandulifolium. The sequence goes on from CM040242.1 coordinate 164,260,853, forward strand.
AGATGTTCGCACCTCATTGGTCCACATAAATCCATATGAATCATATGAAGAACTTGATGACATAGTTAGTAGGTTTGGGTTTATGGGCATACTTCTTGCTTTTTCCCGATTGACATCTTTGAACAAAGATGATCTTTTCATACTTTAGTCTAGGTAAGCCTACAACTAAGTCCTTTACGGAAAGATCGTTGATGGTGCGAAGTTCAAGTGATTGAGACGGCGATGCCATAACCATGACTTTGTTTTGAAGCCTTAGATAACAAGCGATTGGAGGCTCTCATCATGTCATCGATAGAGATGGTGTAAAGGTTTGAGCCACGAGTTCCTTTCAGCAGTTCCTTACCATTAAGATCTCTAACAAAGCGGTATGTTTTCGAAGGCTACTTCTAAATCGAATCACGAATTGACCAACAGAGAGCAGTTATGACCTAAGCCTTCCACATAATACACTACGGAGATGACACTATCACCAACAACATAATCTCCATAACCCATAATAGCACCGAAATGATCATTACCAAATCTAACGATCCGATGAATTTGCTCACGAAGTTCATGAGCGTGTGACGGTCTCGATCATATGCTTGGAGCGACTGAGTCCGGTACCACGAGCGATTTGAGCGATCTGCGGTTGAACTGAAAGTTTTATAATTTTCTATTTTGTTTTTCAAATATATATTTACATGAGATAGATGAAGATAGACCTTTACTCCTCGCTTCCTCCGAAGACGTTTGAGAGTTTCGTTGAAGGCTTTTCAAACCAAGTCGTGGAAGAATAAACTCAAAACGTTCTCTTCGAAGAGCTTTGGTGAAGATGTCGCTAACCGATATTCAGACCTCACAAAATATAGTTCCACCACACCTTTTTCTACTTGTTCTCGATGAAATGATGTCGAATGTCGATATGCTTTGCTCTTGAGTGTTGAACGTTGTTGCATGAGAGAGCAATAGCACTTTATTATCACAAGAGAGGATTTTGTTGAATTCAAAGCCATAGTCGATAATTGTGATCTCATCCATAAGATTTGAGCACAACAAGATGACATGGCTATGTATTCACCTCTAGAGGAAATAGAAGTACTCATTTGCTTTTTAAGACCACACAAGCTTATCACCTAGAAACCGAGCTCCTCCCGACGTATTGACGTGTATCTTGACAACTCGCATGATCAAGATCCTGCATAGGCCGTTAGTGACATACCGGTGTCCTTCGGTACCATAGTCCCATATTGATGGTTCCTTGGAGATACCGAAGACCCGCTTAACGCTTCAAGGTGCTTTTAGTAGGCTTAGCCGGTATCTAGTACACATGCACAGAGAACAATATGTCCGGTCTACTAGCAGTGAGATACATCGTGGATCCAATCATACTCGATATTTCGCTTGGTCAATCATGATCCCAGAGGTCCTCATCTAGTTTGGTTCACCAATCATGGGGGTGTCAGGTCACATGAATCAAATCCAAATTTCTTTAAAATCTCTGATATTTAGATTGATTTATGAAAATGCCTCCGGACTTTGTGAAATTTGTAATCCCAGAGAAAATGACATTTGTCCCATCATTGACATTTGAAACTTTGAACTCATTTCATTTGAAAACGATCACATTCCATTGGGTCATGAGGCAAAAATAATATCATCAACATAAATTTGAACATGAATCAAATGTTTGTCTCGACTTCGTGAAGGTTGTAGGATCATTCTCCTTTGATGAATCCGGTTGATAGAAGAAACTTTGATGGTATCATACCATGCCCTTGAGCTTGCTTTAAACCGTTAAAGAGCTTCTTAACGATAACGGAGTAGGATGCTCTTGATTCACAAACTTTAGGTTGCTAGATGACTCTTTAAGATCTCCGCTAGAAATGTCGGTTTACATCCATCCGATAAACTACCATGTTCTTATTACTAGATTAGCCGAAGATTCATTGCCTCGATTCGAGCAACTGAGCAAAAGATTCTTCAAAGTCTATACCCTCCTCTGACGATATCCTTTAGCAACTAATCGAGCCTTTTCTTCAACACATCACCATGCTCATCAAGTTTTACTTTGAAGATCCATTTTAGAGCTATAATCATGCAGATCTTGAGCGTACTAACTCTACATCAAGCGATCAAACTCATGAATTTCATCTCACACATCTTGAGCAACACATTCAATAATTAGATTCTCATTTAATGTATGCAAGTTCTTTCTCTCAATCTCATTATATTTGATTGCGCTCATAGTCACTACTTCAACAACCATTGCATCAAATTCCTTTTCCATTCCATAATATCGGTTTCCACCCCTTTTAAGACTCTCAAAGTGATCTTTTAGAAGTTTAAAGAAGGGCATGACCTCAGTTAAATAACATTCTTTCATTTGTTCAAAACCCTTTCTCCTTGATTATACGTGTGGGTGTGATCCTTTTCTTGCAAGTTTTCTCAAAATCAACAAATAGTTGAAATATAACGTATTGACTAATTAATGTCTTGCTTTTAGTGGCAATTGTTCTAGGTACAAGATGCATTGGTGTATTAGGAGGATACACAGTCGCTCTAGGCATTTTCCTAAGGGAGGTTTGTTTCAACAATATTATCCGCTTCGACTTATCTAACTCCTTTTCGGAAGACTTGTTCGGAGTCAACAAAGTCGAGGCTTAAACTTGTTCAAGGAAATCCAGTTTTCCTTCTTGTAATCATGATGAGAGATAATTATGTTTTCTCTTTGCATTTGGGATCATTTGTTTCTTATTCATTGTTTCCTTGTGATTTCATTTAATTTCTTATCTTCCTCGATTGCACTCAGCGCAACTAGGTTTACGCCTAGGCTTAAGGATTTCATTACCATCATAAAGCACCTTATGAGCATTTCTAGCCTTTTAATTACCTCTGGTTTGGTTCCTCAACAAGGGAATGCTATGCTTATCGCTTAAGACTCGATGTTTAGTGATCATGTGAGCGATCGAATGGTGTTTCCTTGTATGTACTGACTTGTTTTCAAGTTTGTTTTTCAAAGTTTTGATTAGAAAAATCTCTCAAGAGTTTTGATTCCTTTGCATTAAATTCTTGTAAGCATTTTCACATTTTCTTGAAGTTCTTGTTTTGTTTATTTGTTTTAGAAAGTTTTTCTTGCAAGGAATTTAATTCTTGTTTCAATACTTCTTCTCTAAACTTACTTTTCTAATTCTTTGTACTCACTTGGACATCCATTTCACCTTTCACGAGTGGTCAACTCAAATTTTGCACGTTGTTCATAAATAGCAACACGTTCCTTATAGGCATTTAGTTCGGAGATAATGGAATCATCGGGGCACATGCGGTGTATTCATCAAAGACATATTCATTGTTGATTGCGGAAGATGCATCACTTGGTACAACTTCACTTTCACTTTGTTTCACGTATTGATCGTATGGGACAATATTGTTATTACCCATATTTTCAACATTTGATTCAATAGTTTGATTGATTGTACTTTGTCATGTATCATTGCACATCGGCATCATCGTATAGTTTAATACCTGCGAGATGAGTTTGTCCTTGGATGGGCGACTTGTGATGAAGAAGAGATCTTGGGAGAGACCATTGGAGAGATGCTAGCCATAAAGATTGTGTGTGCGATGGGTCCATCATCTACATCAGTCGTATGCATCACGATCGGCGACTTGAAAGGCGTTCGATGATTGTGACCTATCTCACGAATAAATTGCTCATCCACATCACGCATCATAGGTCTTGGCATTGCCTCGGCAAGAAAGCAACAATTCCTCTTCATCGATGCGGCACCATTATCACGAGCTTGTGCGGCAACATCTTATCTCTGAAATGTCGGCGATGCGTGGGCGCTTTGGAGATGTGCGGTTCCTTGCAATGTGTCCTTCACCACCACGGTTATAGCATTTGATTGACTTAGCTTGACCTTGGTTACCATTTCTTCCTCGATTACGGTTGCCAACATAACTTCTCCTGCTCCACCTCTTCTCTCGATCATCTTGTCTTTCTGAGGCTGGTTGCCCATAAGTTTCCCATCTCTTATCAAAGAATGGTTGTGAAGATTGGAGGCGGTTCGGATCTCATTGCGGTGTGGAGTTTGTTGGTGTGAGGTGAAAGTGTCTGTTCTCTTTAACCATGAGTGTTAGTTGAGTGATGAAATGTTCCATGACGACATTTGCATCGAGTTGCTTGAACCTTGGATCGAAATGGGTTTGTGATTATCATTATTCATGGGTGCAACTTGAGAAGCATTGTTGGAAGTCCCATCATCGTGAGGGAAGGCGGTTGAATCATTTGTAGATCTTGTTTCTCACGACCTTTGAGCGATCAAGAATCCTCTTTTCAAACATGGCATGTCTCTCATTTTGAAGGAGGAAGGCATAGAGTTGCTCATAGTTTGTATCCTTGATCCTTTAGTGAGTTTCACGAAGTGACAAACTTGTGCCATTCGGATTCATATTGTTTACAAATTTAGAGTTCAAGCTGAATGTTAGGCATAGTCATCTTTATGTTTCTCATGTCATTCACCAACTTATGAAATCTCACATAGTACTCATAGACACTTTCATCGGGTTTCATCTTGAAGTGTTCAAATTCGTCATAGAGTTGGGATTCTCATCTTCCATAGTTAATTACGAACACGAGAGAAGCATCTTAACGTTATCCCAAACGACCTTTGCATCGGTGTTATGATTGATCGACTTGTAGATGTCTTTAGGAAGACCTTGAAGAACAATGTTTGAAGCCACGATATACGCATCGAATCTCTTTTCTCCTTATCATCAAGCTCATCATACATCTTAGGTGCATCCATTCCGTAGCAGAGTACCATCTTCATTAGTATCAAGTATGTCTCTAGTCGTCTCAACCCGATATGGTCCTTCATCAATGGATTTGAGAATGTTGACACCATTTTCCTTTCAAGGCAATACAATCGATTCGTTGAGCCCAAGAGTCGTAGTCGATTACATCGAGCATGGGTGGGCAGTGTCTGAACCATTGCTTGTACATCCTCGGCAGCGATGGAGATGGCGGTAGGGACGTTGGTAGACATGTTATGATTTATCACGGATTTTATAACTCTATGATTTAACCGGAAATAGATTCTTTCACGGGTTTTACTAAATCAAGAAAACCGTAAACAATCACTCAAGTCGCTAGATGATAATGCACTAAGTCGCTAGAAACAAATGCACTAAGTCGCTAGAAACAAATGCACTAAGTCGCTACCAATTAATTAGCTGGGCGACCAAGTCGCTAGAATCCCAGTCGCTATGAGAAAAGCAAGTCACTAAGTAGTAACTCGCTCTGAGACCAAGTCGCTAGCCAAATTTTGGCGACAATTAGCTACAAGTCGCTAGATATGCAGAGTCGCTAAAGAGCAACTCGCCACGGACCAAGTCGCTACCACAAGTCGCTACCGTGGTGGAGAATCCACTACTTGTGCTTTAACTCGCTAGATCTAACTCGCTACCTTCAACCTTTGTAAGTCGCTACAAAAATGTGAAGCAAGTCGCTACCAGAAAACACTCAGTGAGCTAAGTCGCTAGCTTGAAAACCATCTAAACATCACTTTTCAATCCAAAACAACCCAACCAAGATGATTCAAGCTTACCAAATGAAAACCAAAACACTTTTGATGATTCTAAACATAAAAGTACCAACAAAATTCAAACTTTAACACAAGAAATCAACCAAATGGTGCAAAAACCACTAAACTTTTCAAACTCAAAACCACCTAAAACCACTATAAATCCAAAGATGTGCAAGATATGATCTAACCATGGCTCTTGATACCAATTGTAAGATATAACTTTTCACTTACACATCAAACCATAACACAAAGTAGCATATAGATGGAATTCTAGAGAGAAAGTTAGAGGTTTAGGAACTTAGTGAGAGAAAGTGAAAGATATTATTATGAGCTCAACTCTCTACCTTGGAAGGTAGAGTATTTATAGTCTTACATAAAGCGCCACACTTGGTGTGGATCGAGGCATCTGATGGGTAAAGACCCGTCCGTCCTCCACGGTGTTACTTAACTAAATTATTACTTAACTTAAAAGAACTACGACTACGAGCTTTCTAACGATTACATATACTTGAGGTGACCGACTCTTTAATCTTGGGAATTTCTAATTCCTAACACTTAACTTGTTATTAGTTGTAGCAAACTAGCAATTACGTGAGGAACAATGAAAATACTTACAATTTTATAGTTTATAAGAAGTGAAAGCCATCTAATTTATCATCTAACTATACATATTTACAAGTTATGTTTACAACCATGTATAACTAAATAATTACTCATACATGTTCCTTATGAATCTTCATCTCATATTTATTTTTCATTATGGTACATGTTATTATCCTATTGTTAAGCATTAAAATGCTACTTTTGCTAAATGTGTAGCATTTTATACATACAAAGTAGAGAGTATAGGGTTTTTGCAAGTGAACTTCCTAGTTGGTCGCAAAATCTTATCACGCTCTCACTACATAGCCAAGAAGCCCGACAAACTATAACTCTTCTAGGATTTTTCCTTTTCACCAGCTTTTCCTAAATTTGGGTGGGTCTACATGTGTCCTTCATCTTCCCATATACTTAGTCTCATGCTCATTTTGCTAATGAACCTTTCCCTTGAACTTGATGAAACTTCTCTTGCATCTCCAAAACTAAGGCGTAAGTAAAGGTTCTTTCGCTCTCTTTCTCTAATAACTATTGTTTTATCCTTACATCTTTGTACAAGACATGTCAAATGCATTATTTTGCGACAAAAAAAAATAATAATAATAATAAATCAAAGGGTTCCCCTTCCCTCCACCCTTCCTAAAAAAATAATAAATAAATAAAAGAAATAATAATAACAAATTTACTCATTTATTATACAATGTTAGTCATTAGTTAAAACGAGGCATTCAGACCCATGTGATGCACACGGGATGTATCTAATTGTTCATTGCGTAATGTTTGTGTGTTGTTGAAGTGTAAGTAAGATGGTACATCTAATTGAGACATACCGCGTAATGTTTAGCTAAGTAATTATAAAATTAGTTGAGTTAAATAAAGCTTAAAGGCATACGACTCTATCAAAATAAACTTTAACAAAACAATTGGCATTCTACAACTTAGTAACGAATGCAATAATGAAATTGGCTATAATCCGGACTAAAAGGCGGACGCATAATATTTAGCGGGATGAAGCTCTAGCCGCAGACGGTGATACGTGTCGCATCCGCGATTAACACGGAACCTTGTATCGACAAGGTCCGGCTCGATAACTAACAACTATAGGCGGTAACCAAGAAACCCTAGCGGTAAACCTCGCCTATAAAGGTTCTCTAATCCTCATACAAGGTACAACTTTCTCTCTCATAATATGAGACGCATACTCTTACTTCTCGACAAGAATGTGTACTTACTCACGTGGAGTCTAATCGTGGGGTCCGTCCCCACGGTAAAGTGACAGTTTACTCTATGTGGGGAATACAATCAAACTACTTGGATTAGTACAAGATCGCCCACCAACGCTTGTTAGCCCAATCCAACAAGCAACATTAACACCATTACAACTCGTCACACTTTTGTACTAATGTGTAAGCCTTCACATTTATAAGGGACTCAATCTTTTAATATATAGATATTAAAAGATTGTAGTTTTCCCTCTAAAATATGTATTTCACATTTTGACCCTTCGACAAATGTGTGAAAGTTTAAATCTATGTACACATTGGGTATGTTTGGTTGAGGGCTAAGGTGGAGTGCGGAGCTAGAATTTGGGGCTTATATTATAAGCGAAATTAGAATTTTCAATTTTATAAACTTGTTTGGCAAATTAGTTTAAGTTGGGGCTTATTAATGTAAAATTACTAAAAGGACATATAATTAAATTAACATATGTATATATTAGATATTTTGTGGGTAATTAAATAATTTAGTACCAACGAGGCTTATAAAAATTTAGCCTCATTTTTAGGTTAGGGGTTATGGTGGGGCTTTGGACTTATAATTTCAAAGCCTTCTTATAAGCCTCTACATCAAGCGAGGCTTATAGGGGCTTTGAAATTTAAGCCCTATAAGCCTTCCATAAGCCCTTAGCCAAACACAACCATTGGATATTTATACAATACAATCATCTATACATCTACTTCTACACTCGTACATAAAAAACCAATACCCATTGAAACCAAAAAACCAAAAACCAAATAAAAGTCTGTTTATTATATTAAGACAAACACTTTAACCTATTTGTACACAAAAAACCAATACATTGAAACCAAAAAACCAAATAAAAGTCTGTTTATTACATTAAGACATACACTTTAACCTATTCTCATCCAATGGAAATTCAATTTACTTTTTAACGATCTTTAAAAAGACATTTTCCTTCGTTTTAACTTTTTTCAACTTCCATTTAAATTCCACTTCCACACTCTCGTTTCGCTTTTTTACCCCACTATCCCCACAACAAAATAACATACATACATACACACCGTTCATACATACGTTGCAACATTCCGAGACTGCAGTCAAACCATTGTTAGGAAATGTAAAACAAACTTGCACACAGACAAAATTATTATTTGTCATCGTTATGCACAAATACTTTGCTAGTTTAGAAGTAGATAAACAAAGATTCAAAGTATGGGTGAAGACGGGTCAAATCGGACGAGCGAAAAAATTGAATTGAGCCAAGACCGATTTAGCCCAAAACCACGGACCGAGGACCGGATCGAATGTGTTTGGTCGGTCCGGGTCGATGTCGGTCGGTCCGATCCGAGAAGATAAAATGGTCGGTTGTCGTAAAACCGAACGGACCAAACCAAACATGAGGTAAAGTGTGGACGAAGACCGGACCAAAATAGATTCGATCCGGTCCAGATCCACCGTCGATATTTAGTTAATAAATTTTGTAAACAAACAAATTATGAATTTGTTTCTTTTTCATTTTGAGCAGTCGTCTTCTTCCTCTCATATACCTAAAAAAAATCACAAACACAAACAAAAAAGAAAACCCACCAAAAAAAAGAAGAAAAAAACGAATATGTTCGCCATGAGCGCCAAGCCTTACCAGCCCAGCCCTGATGTGAGTTGTCGCGTCATAAAGTGGTGCCGAAACCCATGACTTGAGCCATGGCGCACCGTACCCTGTGCTTTAAGTGTATTTGAGATGTGGTAGAATGATCTAAACCTTTTGATTAAGTCATGTTCAAATGTTCAATCATATACTTGAATCTTCCTAACAAGCCAAAATTGACATACTCCTCCACAGTAGTGCAAGATTCATCAATCAATCACTAAAACATCAAAAAGAAAATTAAAAAATAATAAAAAAATAAAATAGTGCAGTGGATTCACAGAGCCAAAGCATGCCCAACGGTCCCTCACTACAAATGTCCTTGGGTCCCCCTTCCTCCAATATTCCGTGTATCCTCCTTCCTTCCGTACACTACACCAACCACCCACTAACACCTCACACTATTCATTCACCCCAATCACCAACACTCACGCACACTACTACCCACCACCCTTGCGCTCACGCACACTTCCACATTCTTCACACACTGCAACAACCGTAACGAATAACAACTTGTTGGGTTCGATAAATACCCAAACCCCTTGATCTAGGTTTGAATGAAAATAGCCCAAGTATTTAGTCAGTTAAACACTAACGGTCCTTTGAGTGCATAGTCTCTCGGTGAGTCATCTTCGAGGATACTCGGATGAGGCGAAGAAGAAGTCTCTCCACTCGATGGCGGAACTTAAAGGGTGAAGGCGGGTCAAGAAAAGATGATGGATTCGGTGGTGATGACAATAACTCACTGAATCCCAAGACTCTCTCCAACTCTTACTGAAGACAAAGCAAGTAGAAGGCGAAGGGCGTAAAGGCGAAGAATGAGCGGGACAAGGCGGGATAAGTTTGAATCGAGATAAGGCGAAGTCCTTATCAACCAAAGTCGACTTTCACTGAATGGCAAAGATCGGGGCTCGGTGTCATCAACGAACTTAGGAAAGTAGTCTTATCTCTTTCCTAGAATAGTCTTTATAAGCGAGACAAAATACATCGATATTTTTGTCTTTTGTATGATTTTAGTTTGTCACTTAGGAAAGAGTCAAAATCATACATGTATAAATAGCATAAGAGATGGAGTGAAAAGATTACGCTTGTGAATTGTAAAAACACACACATGAGCCATCTTTCACTCCTCCAATCTGACTTTATCCACGAGATAGCTCGGTGGGTTCTAGAGTTGTGCTCGGACTTAGCTTTGAGCTTAGGAGAGTCGCCAAACTTTGTCATTTCAATCCCAATCTTGTTCAAGTACTTGGGTAGCGATTCTTTTGATTAATTTCTAATAAAGAATATGATGTTGAAAATTACTTTGTGTGTTTTACTTACTTTAATTTAGGTCATTGTTCCTTTGTTAAATTGTTTTAAGTACTTAATTGTTTTTAAGCGATAGTGAATAGGGAACAACAAGTGGTATCAAAGCTTGGTGATTATAAAACCTTTTATAAAGAGTTTTCTTAAGCCGCTCTAAAGCGTTTTAAATCGGGATCCTTATGGTGAAATTGATGTACCCCAACTAGTCGATAAAAGGGTGGAGCTTATTAATTTGTTGCCCTAGACTTGAAGTTGGAAAATTCAACAAATGGAAAAAGCGTATGCTTTGCTATTTGATTAGGATGGAACCTTATTATATCAAGTGTATAAATGAAGGTCCATTTATCCCAAAGCTATTGAAGGTTTGCCTAAACACGAAGCTCGATGAACTTCGAGGATGAGAGAAGAGTGGTCAACGGGACCAAAGACTCAAAATTATCATCATATCATGTCTACGATGATATTATGGAGTCGATTATAAGTTGTAGTACATCTAAACAAACACAGGACGACCTAGTTCATAGCCATGAAGGTCCATCGATACCAAGTAAAATAGGATAATGGACACGAAACTTGAGTATAACACCTTGAGGCTAAGGACTCGAAACTCTATCTCAAACTTACACGGTACAAAACTCTTTTAAATGAGCGTCTATGATGGTGTTAAGTTGTCCAAACATGAGATCAATGTTGGTTTTGTCAATAGTCTCCCTGAGAAGTGGTTGAATTTCTCTCAGGGACTCAGAAATGCTAACCATATCCAAAATCTTGAACTTCCTGAAATTTATGGGAAATTTGTCTATGAGGAAAACCTCATCAACAGACGATACCCTGACTTAAAAAATTCTCAGGAAGTCAAGAAGTCCCTGACCACCGCTTCATCACCTATATCAACTCCTTTCTTTTCCAACAATGTGGTTTAAGACTTTCAAGAAAATTATGATGATGAGCCTGATGAGAGATCAAGTGAGGAGTACCTAAATGACCTGAACATTGAATTTCAGGAAAGGGCACTCCTTGCTAACTCTCGAAGGTTTATAAAAGAAACAAAGGTTTTCAAATGCTAAAGCAAATGAGGACCTTGAATGCTTTAAGTATCACAAAGAGGTCATTTGCAAAAACATTTTTCAAAACAATTTCTAAACCCTCCTATAAACCATCGAGGTCAAATCGGTCCTCGAGCTTTAGCAAATTTCAACCAAAATCTATCGGTCTCATCAAAACTTTCAAAACAAATCAGTCAAAACAAAGCTGTTGATTTTGAAGCTAAGTATAGAAAAGTCAAAGCTAAGCTTGCATTGCTTGAGGCAGTCCCTCATAAACAACAAAAAGTGTTCAATCATGCGGGGTAAAACAAAGGCCTTGTTCTTTGAAACCTTGATTGGGATGAAGAGCCGCTGTCATCGGATGATGAAATGGTGCATGTCGATTGCAGCGATGGCCCTCTCGAGAAGAGGAAAAGCTAGGCTGTTGGAAAGAATCATGCCGGGAATGGAGAATGGGTCAATATCACAATGAAGAAGGTAAATATTTTACTTTCTATGGATGATGACTACGATTGGCGATCTTACATGAATTATCTTAGTGTTGACCTTAAGTTCGTGGAAGAGCAAAGCGAATCTTTTTCAAAATACAACAAGCTAAGTTTTGAATTAAACAAGTGTAGGGATGCACTACTTATTTTAAAACAAGCCAAGCTTGAGGTCATCACTTTGCAAATTCAAAACATCGAACTAGTTAAAAGAAATCGGGCTCTTCAAGGCGAACTCAAAAGGTTCAAGATATTCTTGATAGTTGAATTGCTAAGAATCCGGGGTCTTTGATCTTTGTGGGAGCCCCAGTAGCAAGAAGAGAGTCTTAGGTGAAGATCATCTTCGACTCTCTCAAGACCGTGGTCCTAAGCCATTGTGTCTAGTGGCATGATTACTGTATGTTGACTAGTCCCAAGCCCGGTGATTGGATTGAATGGGTTAATCACGAGAGTAAGCTTCAAACTTTGATTCTAGAAGAATTCTAGAGCACGAAAGTCAAGCTCTAAAGAGCATGCTTGGACTCCACGATGTGCCTAGTAGTCTTGAACACATCTCGAGTGCAGGCGAATCTCAACACCACTTCCACCCCGGAACCTCTTGAGGTGCTACTCCCACTCGAGCTTACTCCATTACAATACAATCCACACTCACCAAAGAAAAGTCCGGACTTGGTAGAACTATTCTCAAAAGACCATCAAACCAACTCAACAAGAGTGTACCCCACCGAAACTTCCACATCCTCGGTCCCCACTGGTGACCAAATTCGACAATTGGTGAACTTGTGAGGAAGCTAGCGACAAGATGGAATCCATCGAAAAGTCCACGATTGATCAAGGAAACCAAGTCGACTTCCTCCGGTACCTCAAAGTCAAAAGCCACCACCAAAACAAGCGAAGTGTGATCATGCCACTATACGATCATACCATCGACAATGTTATAGAATCCTTTTTGTATGATCGCAAAAGGATGATCACAGCTAGCGATCACTTACAATAAGTAAGTTCTATTAGTAAAGTAAACTACACCAAAGTTGGTCATCAGTATGCTTCTACATCCAAGCCTGCTCAAAAGTTTAGAGCAAAACCTTTTCCTCCTTGCCCACACTGTGGCTTTAATGATCATCACCTTGATGATTGTCTTATGAACACATGCTGTGATATTTGCGGTAAAACAACTCATAAGACATCCCAGCATGTGATGTCATCCATGCAAGGAGAAATTCCAAGCAACCCAAAATCAACGAGTCATCCTCGGTCTCTAAATGCAAAACTTGTGGTAGCACAATGCACTCGACCACGACCATGAGTCGATTGCCAAATTCAAAGAGACATTGAGAACCAAGCCCACTAGTAAGTGGGTCACTAAGAGAAACTAATTTAGTTTACTACTTGTGTAGAGACACGCGAGAGCCTATTTGGCATCTAGGCGGTGGATGCTCAGAAGCATGGTGGTGTGAAGGAGTATACGCACATGTAAAGGAACCGGGACCCAAAGTAGTATTTGGTGATAACTCATCATGTCCCCTGAAGGTTATGGTTCGATGGCGCAATGGAATAGTTTTCTCTAGAATAGCTTATGTCAATGGTCTCAAATACAATCTCATCGATGTCGATCAACTATGTGATGCTAAGTACATTGTGCAATTCAATGACAAACAAGGTACCATTTTCAATGCCAATAAAGAAGTTGTTTTGATAGCTCCTAGAAGAGATGATGTTTATGTCTTAGACATGTCTACTCTTTCTCAAGATGGAACTGTCTCTTTGCCAAAGCCTTGAAACTATCAATGGTGTGGCACAAGAGACTCTCTCACTTAAACTTCAAAATATCAACAACTGGCAAAACAAAACAAGGTCATTGGCTTACCATCACTTGGTTTTGCAAAAGATAAACCATGCTCGACTGTGAGAAAGGCAAACATCAAAGAGCATCTTTTAAAACAAAACAAAATTTCTCAATCAAAAGCGCCTTCACCTCCTGCATATGGATCTCTTTGGACCGGTCGGTCCTAGATCAATCCGGCATGAGAAGTATACTCTTGTCATTGTTGATGAGTTCTCAAGATAGACTTGGGTATACTTTCTTTCCAAAAAGTCGAGGCGGTGATACTATAATGTCATTCATCGGGAACATTGAAAACCAAAATGACATTCTGATAAAACAAATCGAATCGACAATGGTGCGAGTTCGAAATGATGAGCTTGAGAGTTTACGTGATGAAAGGAATCTCCCAAAATTTCTCATCCGCTTACACCCCGAACAAAATGGGGTGGTGAAGGAAAAACATAACTCTCATTGAAATTGCAAGAACCATGTTAAATGGCTCACTCTCTCAAAGCATTTACGACCAAGCGGTCAAAACGACTGTTACACTCAAAACATGTCAATCATTGTCAAAGACATAATAAAACCCCATATGAGATATTCAAAGGTAGACTTCGACATCGACTACTTTCACGTGTTTGGATGTCATGTGTTTATTCATAACCACCAAGATCATCTAGGCAAGTTTGATGCTAAAGGCGATGATGGATACTTTCTAGGTTACTCAGCGATCTCCAAAGCCTTGGGGTATTTAACACAAGGAGACAACAAGTTGAGGAAACCTTTCATGTCACCTTTGATGAAAGTATAGAAAGCATCGGGTTCACCAACACCTCGATGGAGGAAATAGGAATTGATAACTCATCAAGATATCCTCCTAATGAGTATAACACGAAATCAATTCCTCATACCAAGGCGATCTTTGAAATCTCATATTATGTCTTGCCTCACAACTGTCACAACCAACTATCGGTCAATTCATTGATAATCGGTTAGTCCTATTTGGGATAGGTAACACCGATCAAATGATCGGGAACCTCAAATTTATGAAAATCAACTGAACAAGACATCTCGACATATGTTCCTAAGGATTACGTGGCTCATGCACGAAATCACTCCACGAATCTCGGTGACATCCTCAAGCTCGGATCCTAGACCACAAAGTAAGTGGACAAGATCTCGGGACATTGAGCTTGTAAACATCATTGGTGAACCCATTGAGGCATGCTCACTAGAAGCATGGTCGCTAAGTTAGCTGCTTGACTTGACCAATGAATGTCTATATCTTGATTACCTATCGGATATAGAACCCAAAAGTGTCACTTGAGGCTCTAAAGATCCAAGTTGGGTTCGGGCCATGCAAGAAGAACTTCAGCAGTTTGATAAAAACAAGGTCATGACCTTGATCAAATGTCTCGAGGATGTCATAGTCATAGGAATGAAGTGGGTTTTAGAAACAAAAGCGATGAAAGCAGCCTTGTCATTAAAAACAAAGCCGGACTTGTAGCCAAAGGTTCTGATCAACAAGAAGGCATTGACTATGATGAGACATTTGCTCTGTTGCAGAATGGAAGCCATCGGGATCTTCCTTGCATATCTACCTACATGAACTTCAAAGTTTACCAAATGGATGTCAAGAGTGCATTCCTAAATGGTGAACTCAAGGAAGATGTTTATGTTCAACAACCTCCGGGCTTTGAGAGTAGTGAATTCCACGACTATGTCGCAAGCTTGATAAAGCCCTTTATGGTGAAACAAGCTCTCGGGCATGGTATGAAACTCTCGGCCTTCACGATTCAAAACAAGTTTGTCGAGGAGGAAGATAGGCAACACATTGTTTATCTATAGGACAAAACAAGATGTGATCTTGGTCCAGTATATGTTGATGACATCATCTTTGGCTCAACAAACTACACCCTTTGCAAGCAGTTTGAAAACTAATGACAAAGAAGTTTGAAATGAGCATGATGGGTGAACTCACATACTTCCTTGGACTACAAATCGAGAAAGCGATAAAGGAATCTCCATCGGTCAAGAGAAGTACACAGAAATATCTTGAAGAAATATGAGATATCGGCGTGCCTCGGTGAAGACTCAATGGTCCCACCTAACAACCTTGGACCGATCTCAGCGGCAAATCGATCAATCAAACCCATTCGGAGGATTGTTGGCTCATTGATGTATCTAGCGCTTCCGGACCGGACATACAATTCTTAGTCATCTAATAGCAAGATATCGGTCAATCCCAAAGAATCTCACCTCACTGCAGACCAAAAGAATACTCGGTGTCTGAAGGAACACCAAGCCTTGGACTCTATTATCCAAAATGCTCGGGTTCGATCTCAAAGGTTACTACGATTACGATTATCTTGGTACGCAACATGGACGAAAAAGTACCTCGAGGTCTGTCAATTTCTTGGAGGAAAAGCGGTTCATTGGAGTGCTAAAAGCAACAATCGGTGGCTATGTCTTGGTGAAGGCGAGTATGTGGCTAACTGCGGGATCTTTGTGCCAATGTTTTATGGATGAAAAGTCAACTCGGTGACTATGACATCCATTACAAAATGGTACCCATCTTACGTGACAACACCGGTGCAATTGCAATCTCCAACAACCTTGTCCTTCATCAAAGAACCAAACATATTGATATCGATATCACTTCATCGGGGACCACATAATGAAAGGAGACATAGAACTCCATTTCATCCCTACGAATATCAATGGTTGATATCTTCACCAAACCCTTGGATGAAGCTACCTTGAGGAGACCGAAAGGTGAATTGGGAATGCTTGACATTGAAAGTCGGGCATCGAAAACCAATCTCGACAAGTTCTACGAAATGGTTCCTCCTCCTGAGCGAAACCACAAAACATCCTCTCTTTGAATGAGTAAGACTCATTCGGGGACCTGACGATTGATATTGAGCATTGAATGAGTAACTAAATGATCCAAGTATCGATTACTTAAATGTCCTAGGTTGGTAACTATGCCAATTTAATATAGGAATATATGTATCTTTGTCTTCTTGTCATGGGTCCTCAAAACTTACCTCATCCCACTTGGCTTTAAATGCCCTCTCATAAAATATCCTGTGGATATTTCATTCTCGCAAAAATGCACTTTTCTTGTACACTCATTGCTTCCTTGAAAAGCGGATTTTCTGCGGGTAGTGGAGGGTGGCATTAAATGTGGAAATTCAAAACGTTTTCAAAAGCGACTTTACAAATCCACAAGTTTGCACAAACAACCCTCTCAACACCCTATAAATACCCTCATAAAATCCTTATAACACACACAAAAGATTTACGCTATCAAAACTACATCAAAATCTCTTTACAAACTCGAAATCTTTGTGTTCTTCAAATCCTTTACGAAAAATCTTCTTTGTAAACCTTTACAAAAGTTTTCATCACAACAAGAGATACAAAAACTTTTGATTGTTCTTGTCAAGTTATTATTTTCAAAACCCTAAAACCCTTTTTAATGGAAATGGCAAGAGCACAATCTCTTGATTTGCTTCACGGTGGGTGGCGATCTTAGCAACGTTGAATTTAAAACAAATAATGTCATAGGCAATTTTGAATATCCTCCATTGTCGACCTATAAAGACATTATGAAATTTTGTATAGCGCCTTGAAAGCGGCCTTTGTTCGATGTCCTCTATCTTGTACCAAAACCTCCTCGGGAGTTTTGGGCAGCAGCTAAGGCCTTTGACCCGACACCCTCTCGATGAGAATAACCTTAGACCACTCGGGAGCATCTCATCGAGTTCGGTCTTAAGGGGCAACAATTCACCTGGATTATAAAGCGTTTTGCACTTCGAGGTTAGACTACAACAAAGGAGTTTATGTCGCCCATCACAGAACCCTCCACGGTGAAGGATGGGTTAAAACAAATCGTTTAGATCCAACTTTTTGGACAAGACCCGGTCACTAAAGTTCATTCCCGTGGCCGAGGATCCTATTCACTTTTGTGATTCGGGTCCTCGGCGGGAACCACTCATCCATTGAACAAGTTAACTCTATTCGGTTGATGATTGCATACTTCACGATGAATGGGGTCACTTTCGACATAGGGAGATCATTTACGGTGATCTCGTAACCAAGCTCTGAGCAAAACTAGGGCGAAATACGTTTCGTATCCTAGGTTTGTCTCTTGTGCTTGCAAGCGTTCTTGGGTTCAAATTATCCTCGGGAAGAAAAATTTGGTGCTTTACCTACCATCTGAGCCAATCAAACTTTCAAAAGGACCCATCCCTTGTCACAAACATTGAATTGACGACCCATATGGTTCTTGTAAACAACGGAGGAATCGATGTCTCTAACCCCTGATCCTAAAAAGAGAAGTCTCGGTGGGACTAAGACCAAACCCAGTCTCGGGGCCTGAGGCTTCGGAGCAGCCAAAAGGCAAAGAAGGCCTAAGGCGATTTGACACCGCTGGAGGCCAATCATCATCTACCCGGTGACAACGAAGAAGGACGATAAATCACGGTCGGTGCCCTTGGTCCCAACTACTACTCCGGAAACAAACAACCCGTGGTAGGGGCGCCTTCGGCCTTGATGATGACATTAGCAAATCACGACCTTTGTGCGAGAGCACTGCGATCGATCCCAAAGACTCGAGAGGAACCAATGATAAGGTTTTAAAGGTACCTTTTGAGGGGTCGTTTAAGCCCTTATTTGATCACTTTTGTATCCGTTATTGCTTAATATCGTTCCTTTTCACTTTTAGGTCTCTTGAAGGCAAAATGATGGAATGGCACTTATTTGGACGAAAAGGCGCGAATATCTGAAGAAAATGGCCAAAGTCGAATCGAGACACTCAAAGTCTCTGAAAACATATGGTGACGCGTCGGTGTTAATTGCGGCCGTCGGAGGATTTTGTGACGGGACGAAGCCAAAACTCCTATTTTCAAGTGCGACGTCAAGTTATAAAAGAGTAGGCCGTCGCAACTCGGGCGGCCTAGATGTAATCGAGACGCGTCGGGCGAAGAGGGCGGCGTCACAAGCATAAGGTGGCGCCGTCGCAAGTCTAACGTGGCCAAGGCGAAACCCTAATGGCGGCGACACGGCGTCACAAAACATAAGGTGCCGTCGCATATGTAATATTATATATAGAATCCGAATTTTTCGATATTTAGAGTGTAGTCTTTTGGAGTAAAACCTAAACCGAACCAAAGGTTGTCTTTGCACGGTATTTTAGGGTTCAAACCCTATCTTACACCAAGATAAGTGTTTTACTTCATTAATACAATTATGTCTTTGATTATTTGTGTGTATGCTTGCATGTTCTCCATGTCAAGCTAATTTACTTGTGTGTTTGCTTAGGAATATGAAACTTAATTATTGAATATTGATTGGTTATCTCTTATCTTAGTTGATTAATGATCTAGTAATGCGATAGGTCATTCGTTGTGTACTTAATGCTTGATTAAATCTTTGTGAACCTTAGAATATGACTCCTTGAGTAGTTGTAAGCTAAACCATCCAAATAGTGCCTTAGAGTAAGAGTTTATTATCCCTAGTGGGTTTTGTAGGCGAGACCCTTTGGTAAGTTCAAAGAGTTAGGGAGAAAGCGCATACCTACAACCTTAGACACACAATGACTAGGAATAAGGGCGTGACAATTCAACCACCAATAGGAGATAATTAAGGAGTAGTAAAACCTAAGTAAACACATCTTTAAACTATCATACGAGCACACAATAATTAGACATAGACTACATACACCTTAGATTAGATAATTAGATAAGTAGAGTAATCGGTAGCAATACCAACCCCCAAATTCAAACCCCGAGATTCGTACCTTTCCATTTCATAAAAATAAAAAAAATACAAAACAATCTTCCTCAACCCCAACCTTAGCGTAGTAACTTCTCACTAGCATTCCTATTCCCTAGAGAACGATATCAATACCGTGGCTTACCCTAATACTACACTACAACGATTAGGTTCCTTGCCTAGGGTGTTGAAAAACTTGCTCGACGAAAGGAAGTTCCTTTGACCCCGAACGACGCGTGTGGCGTTATCAACCAAACAACCGATAGGGATATCGCATCGCGACTACGCTAAAGGCTTTGGGAAAAACCCATCGGTGTCTCGAGGGTCTAAGGGGACAAAGACTCGGAGGAAAGGAACAACCACCGATATGGAACCCAAACCAATCGACTCCGGAGAAGGCCTGGAAACTCCGCGATGTCGAGGGTCAAGGGACAAAGACTCAAGGATTAATACCACCCGATATGGAACCCATCACCAACCCCTTGTTGATTGGCGATGTTAGTGGGATACTATTTTATGAAGATGAGCTTCTTGCGGTGATGATGAAATTTTATCGGCGGGGAAGAAGTGGGCCGAGTTCAATCGAACAAGAACCTCGGCTGATCCAAAGAGCATCTGAATCCCATTTCAACACGAAGATAATGCTTACGCCTCCTCATCCGGCTCGATGAATTCAGCGGTTTGACAATGTTCTTCCACTAAGCGAAAGATAGTTGGTTCGATGGATCACCAAAGCTTCAAGGAAATTATACTCCGGGTCACGAAACATTGTGGGAACAACATCACGAGGTGGTGCAAGTTATGCGGATCTGAAGGTGAGGTCAAGCCTTAGATGAAAATGTTCATGAGCACGGGGACTTGATGTATGACAATATTCACTGATGGATGAAAATTTGGCTAAATTCTTGAGACACCTTGAGTGTTAGCACAAAGGTAGATGAAATCGGGGAATCTGTCAAAGAAGACCCAACGCTCAACTCTAAAGTCTTTGGAGGCTAAGGCGTGCCAGAAACAATCCTCCGCCTCTCGAGGCGATCGAAACGCTCAAATAAGCAAATGTTCGGGGTCTTCATTCTTGATCCGGCCTCTTCAAGTTACATTGAGCTCTGTGAACACTCGGATGGCCCGTTGGCTCGGGCATCTACTTCCTTGGCACGGAATCTTGGGCGCGCATGTTGCTGGAAGTGTCTCGGGCTAATTTGGAAGCTAAGGTCACCGGCATTCAAGCAGATCCTTGGATATAAAGGCCATGATCACTTGAAATTTATCGGGCCTTCAGGTCAGTTGCTCGGTCCCCTCGGCACCAACACCAACACTTCTTGCCCTCACCGACACTCGGCAGCAGTTGAGGGAGAATCTTCTTGAAGAAACTCCTCTTCACTGCGAGGGGAGCCAACACCATCGATGTCTGTAGCACCAATATCATCATCACCACAGGTCCGGTGTACCTATCTCATCAATTACCACCAACAACATCAACAACAACAACACTAACAATACACCACCCATCATGACAACAACACCACCCTGGTTGCATCATCTTCCTCGAGGCCGGGACAAAGGAAAAGGCATAATGACAACTCACGGGCACGAGAAGATTCCTACAAAATCGGTGACATGAATACCTTCTCACACCTCAACGACTAACTAAATATCTTGCTAAAGAAGAAAGGAGATTGAAACAAGGCGAGGGCGATAAGAAGAGTAAGGAAGCCTTGGTTCAAGTGATTGCGAAGAAGGCGAGAATGTGGGAATTGATCCAAAGAAGCTTGAAAAGGTCGAGGCGGAGAGAGGTTCAAGGATGCTCGAGCGGCAAAATGGTTTGAAATAAAAAGCGAGTTGGAAGAAAAGAACAAAAGAAGCTGCGACCATCGGAAAGCAAGAATTGACCATTATAATTGGACAATGACAAGCGAAGGCACTGAGAAGATCGCGATGTCAAAATCATCCCAGTCTAAACCATCGCAATGAGCGTCTGGGGGATGATAAAAGGCATTTCGAGGTTCATGATCCCCAAAATTCAACGACTTTGGGATCGCGAACTCGATGAACTCGGTCCAATAATAGAAAAGAAGCAAAATCGACGGTTGAGGAGGCGATGAAGATGCTCGAAGAGGCATGAAAGGCGAGAGATACACCGGCTGGCTGGGAATTCACTGCCTTAAGCGCACCACAAGGATCTCAACCACGGTCATCACGGGGTAAAAAGAGGTTGAGTTCGGCTGAGATAAAAGTGTCTGGACTCGAATGCAACAGGAGCCGCGGAAGGTGTTAAGTTCGTGAGCTGTCTAGTGATAGAAAAGCCTTAAAGAGGGCTATTCCACATTGATGTCTATGGAAACCCAAGCATTTCAAAGATGGAGTGATATTGATCGGTGGTGTGGGCCGCAATCTTGAGCTACATACCGGTGGCCTCTCGGATCAAACCCCAACAAACATCGGTTACGCCAAGACACGAATGCCAAGATAAGAGAGCATCACGACAAAGAAACACTCCTAAAAAGAAACCTAAGCTTGAAGCATTGGGATCCATCTCAATCGACATCATTTTGATTTATCTTTTGTACTAGTGATAGGAACCATGTAATGTAATCAATAAAGATGTATGTTTTGTTAAAATACTCATTGTTCCTTAATGTATTCATTAGTACATTCGATGTAAGAAGAAGCCATTTGCTCACTTACATCGATCAAACACTTAGGCTATTTGTATATCCAAATAGGGAAGCTGTTGGGTTCGATAAATACGAACCCTTAATCTAGGATTTGAATAGAAAATAGCCCAAGTATTTAGTTCGTTAAACACTAACGGTCATTTGAGTGCATAGTCTCTCGATGAGTCATCTTTAGGATACTCGGTGAGGTGAAGAAGAAGTCTCTACTCGATGAGGCGGAACTTAAAGGGTGAAGGCGAGTCAAGAAGAAGATGATGGATTACTGTGACAACTCGTATTTTGGTCATATTTCAAAACATTATTCATGCTTCATCATTTATCGTTTATCGTAAAGCGGGTTTCTGAGCATCAAATTCACGTAACCGTAATGGTTTTTGTGAATTCATGATCATATCATCGAAGACATTTCACATAGACTAGGTTTAGTCTACATTTCATTAGCATCATTATCATCACGTTAGTTCATTCATGATTTTGCATTTCACAATAAGCGCGTAATTTTCATATTAAATAAACGCTATCGCGTAATTAATTATTTTGAACAATTGATCCGATACTTCCAAAAAATTTCCGACATATTTTTATACTTACATTTAGTTTATAAAAATAATATTATGAGTTTACCAGGTGTTTTAAATTTATTTGGTATATAAATTGTTAAATTTACATTATTCTGACGTTTTTCTTAAAAGCTACGATAATTATTATATCACTCAAATTTTGCAAGAAAAGTATTTTACAATTTTATGACTATTTCAATAACATTTTCTAAGTTTACACTTTTTATTTTTCAAGTTTTATATATACACTATTAGTACAGCGTTCTAATATTTACACGCATGCAATACTTACCCAATACCCTCACCACCTTTACCAATACCCTAAATACCTTTGCACTATCAAATTTACTCACTTTCCTCTCATTTATGTATAAAATCAACCTCCTCATTTTATTATGCAAAACATATCTTAAATATCTCAATTAATATGTATTTAAACTCAAAAGTCTTACACTATCTAGCTAGATATCAAATCTTCACATTTTTTTCTTTTTCTTTCTCCTTTACCTCACGCCACCATCAACTTCACCAATCCTCCCTTACTCCTCATTAATGTTATTGTCCAAATGTTCCTTGACTTTTCACAAATATCTTACATATCTAATACTTACAATATTTTATACTTCTACTACACATAGATGATAATATCTTATAGTGTAAAGAGAAAAAGCTCTCTTTTCCTCTCTTCTTCCTCCATAACCGGTTATAGCAAAGATCAAGCAAGGAAATCTTTTTTTTCTTCAAGTCAAGTTCATTACAATCTAGTTACACTCTTAGTTTAGGTTTTGAAATAAAAACCTAGGGTGTTTAAGATTAAACCTTTTGTCCATAAACCTCATCATATCACTAGTAAGCATTCATATTCATATTTTTATTTCACATTCATTTTTATGGTCATATCATTTTATTTGAGAAACATGCAAGTTATGTGATGTTATACCACTTTTAAGGTTTTAAGTGTTAAATATATATAATCCATCCTATAATTACTCCTTGTTATGTATTAGTTTTGGTGATGTCTAGGAACCCATGACACCCTAAGAAGGTGTATGGTAGGATTAGAATAACCGGAGTTGTTTTGAATGGGTTAGAATAGGTTTGGCGAGAAAAACTCATTTCGACACGTTTTGAAAAGGGTCATTCTTAAAATTAAATTCTGGAAAATCCGACAGTGGGTATAATATTTTGGGCTAGATATTTAGAAAATACACTTTAAAAGCGAAACCGTGGCGCTTGAGCGGATTAAAGCGGAGTTATAACGAAGAAGTTATGAATTTTTCAAGTTGAGCGTCAAAACTATAAATTCGGAAATTTCAGCATGAAAATGTCACTCTTTCTGAGTCAAAAATGAGTCTTAAGCTTTATAAATTGTGTCGAATTATCAAAATATATTAGTATACTTTGACACGAATCTAAGGATGTAGAAAGCGTGAAAAGCGGACTTGTAACGATTAAATTACGCGATAAACCAAGTTGCAGTAACTTTATTCTATTAGCAAAATTAATATATTCTCTATTAAAAACATACTACGGCAACTAAAGGACCATGTTGGCGGACGTTTTAACATTGATGTAGTACTTTTCATAACGTGATGTCTTCTAGTAAAAGTAAGTTCGCCTAGCCTATTTTCCAAAATGTCCAACCGTTTGTCAAGCGGAGTTGTAACGAATAAAATACGGTCACTTAAACTTTGCGAAAACCACTCTTAAACTATATTTTGAACACAAGTACCATACTTAACCTATATTTTCTCCATGATCGAGACCTCTAGGATGAAAACTTAAACACTAAAACTTTGAGATTATGATACGAACTTCCCAAAACCGTTGAGTTTGTTTCCTAACGCTCGACGTGCACCATTTTGCGACTAGATTTTCGAGGCCATTTTAGTCACTTTCACGAATTTTCCAACGACATTATTTTATGACGAAAAGTTATAATTTCATAATAAATCATTAAGAAACTATTGTAGGATGACATTTTGGCGTAAATCTTGCAAAGTAATTTAAGAATGGTCAAGGCGTCAAAAGGAGTATTTTTCGACGAAGAGTATTATTTTCAAAATTCACAAGTGGTATAAATAACATACTGAATTGCATGCATAACATTACATCATAACTCATTACGTATCATATCATTCATAATAGGTCATTTTCGAGATTCGCTACATTTCGATGTATCCACTTTTGTCATCGTAATCATTACAACGGTGAGTTCATAGCCCCACTTTCTATTACTTATTTGTTTTACAAACTCTTGGGGAGATACATGCTCAACTATTTTAATCGAACACAAATGCTTTGAACTATATGCTATATCCAAATGTTTTATTGTCACTAAGTAATCAATTGCCATGTTTGAAGTCCCTACATCATGCACCATTAGTCACTTGCGGTGGAGCGAATATTGTGAATAGGCCTATTGGAATTAACACTCCGTTCTTATTGACCCGGTTAGGAAATCGAACGCACTATATTGAATCATTAAGGTAAATTGGCAAGTTTACCTATTAGGGTCGCGATGAAACGATGATTACCAATTTTTATTGGTGCGATGTTTACGCTTTGGTTGTCATGAACTTAGTGAAATAAATCTTTGTTTTGTTTTCAACGATGAGTGTGAATCAATTTAACTCACACTACGATATTGTGTTCAAGCGAATTAATTAAACCTATGGATTTCACTCAACCTTTGTGTTGTTGTTTTAAGCATGTTTTATCTCAGGTATCTAAGGCATTCACTTCATGGCATGCATAAGGACTTATCATAGAGTCGTGGTGACGACGCGTCTCTCATGAATTTATGCACTTTAAAACATCGTTTGAATTGTAACAAACTTATTTCCGCACCAGTTGATTTTCATTTGGGACCTACACTTTGTAAACTCTGATTGTTTTATCAAATCAAACGATGTGTTTTCCAAACGACACTTTAGGTCGTTCAATATATCTAATGCGTGATGCTATGACGATCGATCCCATGAATTCCATTCATTGCCAAAGCAGGTAATTTGGGGTGATGATTCGGTGGTGATGACAATAACTCACTGAATCCCCAAGACTCCTCTCCAACTCTTACGAAGACAAAAATGAAGTAGAAGGCGAAGGATGTAAAGACTAAGAATGAGCGGGACAAGGCGGGATAAGTTTGAATCGGATAAGGCGAAGTCCTTATCAACCAAAGTCAACTTTCCACGAATGGCAAAGATCGGGCTCGATGTCATCACCGAACTTAGGAAAGTAGTCTTGTCTCTTACCTAGAATAGTCTTTGTAAGCAGAGACAAAATACATGATATTTTTGTCTTACGTATGATTTTAGTTTGTCACTTAGGAAAGAGTCAAAATCATACATGTATAAATAGCATAAGAGATGGAGTGAAAATATTACGCTTGTGAATTGTAAAACACACACATGAGCCATCTTTTCACTCCTCCAATCTGACTTTATCCACGAGATAGCTCGGTGGGTTCTAAGAGTTGTGCTCGGACTTAGCACGAGCTTAGAGAGAGTCACAAAACTTTGTCATTTCAATCCCAATCTTGTTCGCAAGTACTTGGGTAGCATTCTTTTGATTAATTTCTAATAAAGAATATGATGTTGAAAATTACTTTGTGTGTTTACTTACTTTAATTTCAATCATTGTTCTTTGTTAAATTGTTTTAAGTACTTAATTATTTTTAAGCGATAGTGAATAGGAACAACACAACTAAACCGTAACTAACTAACTAACTAACTAACTAAGCGTAAGAGAAGAATGAGCGGACATAACAGACGATATAGTGAAGAGATATCGTTCCAAAGCTCTGACGATGATCTTCGTCTTCTTCTTAACCTTCTTCACGATGTGCTTCACCGTGAAGTCGGTCCGAATATCATGGAGAAAATCGAATATCCTAACAGGTTTAAACATTATGAAAACATTAGGTGGGTTGGACAATTACTATTATAGTGTTTAGAATTGACCCATGATTAGGATCACGACACACAATCTCAGTATGTTTTGCCTTTTTCAACCAACACATCGCAAAGCCCCCAATAGGTCACCCTAATTGATTGTCCATGGTGACATAACACAATGCAAAACATGTGCTTAGACATATTTGATTAGTTGGACCAACAATACACAATTAAACATACCTTTGATTGGCAATATAGAAATCAAGATTTCTAGAACACATTTTCGATAAGTTAACACCTTAGCGTTCTTGATGTAACCTACAACATCCGTACAATGTACCATAGTAAGAATAGTATGTATAATGTCAATATCAAAACTAAATATTCTAGCAAAATGTCTTTACCAATCAGAAATTTATTGTTGGTTGGTTCAACGCTCTCAAAAAGGACTAATTGAAATGGATGTATGACAAAACCATCTGCCTTGATCACAGCTTTCCTTACCTTTGTGGACCCATCAAATTCAATCATGTACTGAGCATCTTTGATTACCTTATACTCTTCCTTATTTTGTATCACGGTAAAATCTTTTATGAAGTAAATCATGCCATTGTGTAACTTGCCTACAAAATTATGAAAACCGCGACTTTTGAGGTGCGATGCATAATATTACCTGCAAAGGAAAAGGCTATTTAGTGAATCGGTTGACAAAAGCATATTTCGACAACAATTTTATAACTTGCGGGGAAAACAAAGGCGCTACCTTGCTATCGACACAATGAAATCCATACTCAAATAACGTCCGGTTTTAGCATTGACATCCCATGTTACGCACAACATGACTACAATAGTGCGAATACACCAACTTCCAATTCATCAAGGAAAAGCTGCTTCTTTCCCTCAATTGGCATGTCTGACCTAATGGCCTTACCTTTAGCTGGCTGGCTGGACATGTATGCCATATTTTTAGAAGCGATTCAATTATAAAGAGGAGCAAATGGGGGTGGGGATGCCTGCAACCTGGGCTATGAACACAATATTTATACACCTCCGACCCATCCTGAGATTTTTATGTAATTATGTATAATTAATGTGGACTTCTAAAATTCCATACTGCGTTGTAATTGCTGACAATCGCAAATTTAGTGAGGCGATTAGCGAAAAACATACAAATCCCCATTGAGGGTCGCATTGAGATCGGCTTTGTTTAGGCGTGTAGAAAAGTTCCCAACACTACCCGCATTAATCATGATGACTTTGCATTCAATTTTGACCTTTGAATCTTTTAGTATATAAGATATAAATATTAAAAGATTGTAGTTTTGGCCCTCTAAAATATGTATTTCATATTTTTGACCCCTTCAACAAATGTGTTCAAGTTCCGTCTATGTACACATTATATATTTATACAATACAATCATCTATAGTGAATAGGGGTGTAAACGAGCCGAGCCGCTCGTGAAAAGCTCGGGATCGAATCGGTAAAAACCTCGAACGAGCCGAGCTTAAACGAGGTCGAACCCGAGCTCGAGCCTAATTTTGGGCTCATTTAATAATCGAGCTCGAGGCAGGAGCTCTATACAAAAGCTCGATTAGGCTCATGAGCCTAAGCGAGCCCTAGAATTATATCGTGTATATATCGTCTATACGTATAAGCGAGCTTAAAAGTAGTAAGCGAGCTCGAGCTTTATGTAATTAACGAGTCGAGCTCAAAACATCATAAAATTAGTCGGGCAGCCGAGCTCGAGCTTGTGAAAATTTTCACGAGCCGAGCTCGAGCTCAAAGTATAAGGCTCGAAGCGAGCTCGAGCCGAGCTCGAGCTTTATATATATAAATGAACCGAGCTCGAGCCTTAACGAGCTCGAGCTCGGCTCGGCTCGTTTCCACCCATAATCTATACATAGTACTTCTACACTCGTACATAGAAAACAAATACATTGAAACCAAAAAACCAAAAACCAAATATAAGTCTGTTTATTACATTAAGGCAGACACTCTAACCTATTCCCACCTCAATGGAAATTCAATTTACTTTTTAACGATCCATAAAAAGACATTTTCCTTCGTTTTAACTTTTTTCAACTTCCATTTAAATTCCACTTCCACACTATCGTTTCGCTTATTTACCCCACAATCCCCGCAATAAAAAAACACACATACATACACACCGTTCATACATACATTGCAACATTCTGGGACTCCAGTCAAAGCATTGTTAGGAAATGTAAGAAAAACTTGCACACAAACCAAATTATTATTTGTCATCGTTATGGACAAATACTTTGCTAGTTTAGAAGTAGATAAACAAAGCTTCAAAGTAGAGGTGAGCATCGGTCAATCGAACCGGACCAAAAAAATTTGAATTGAATCGAGACCGATTTAGCCAAAACCACGGACGGAGGATCGGACCGAATGAGTTTAGTCCGGGTTGGTTCGGTTCTTGATCGGTCCGGTTCAAAAGACAAAATGGTCGGTTGTACATAAGACCGGACCGAACCGGACATAAGGTAAGGATAGCGAAGACCGGGATAAAATAGGTTCAATCCGGCCTAATGAGTCCGGTCCGATCCACTTAATTAATAAATTTTGTAAGTGTAATTGAGAGGTGGTAGAATGATCAAGTCATGTTCAAATGTTCAATCATACTCGAATCTTCCTAACAAGGCAAAATTGACATACTCCTCCATAGTAGTAGTACAAGATTCATCAATCAATCATTAAATCATCAAAAGAAAATAAAAGAAAAAGAAAAGAAAATAGTGCACAGTGGATTCACCTGAGCCAAAGCATGCCAACGGTCCCCCACTACAAACGTCTTTGGGTCCCACCTTCCTCCAATATTCCCATGTATCCTCCTTCCTTCCGTACACTACCCCAACCAACCACTCACACCTCACACTATTCATTCACCCCAATCACCAACACTCACACAAACTACCACCCACCACAACTTACCATACCACGCATCACACCATATAACTCCTCCCCTACTATAAATACCATCCTCTTCCACATTCTTCACACACACACCCCTGCAACAACCGTAACAGAATAACTAACTAAGTGTAAGAGAAGAATGACGGACATAACAGACGATATAGCTGAAGAGATATCGTTCCAAAGCTACGACGATGATCTTCGTCTTCTTCTTAACCTTCTTCACGATGTGCTTCACCGTGAAGTCGGTCCGAATATCATGGAGAAAACCGAACATACTCGTACTCTCTCTCAGGTATATATATATACTCGTTGTTTTCGCGCTATTCGTTATCATCGTTATGATGTATATACGATTATTTATATAGACTACATAATCGATTCATATTTTCGTTGTCTTCGCTTAATCGTTATGGTTATTAAGCTGTTTTTGTAAGTGTGCTCTGTTATTTTTGTTACGAAGTGATGTTTGTAGTGTTAACTTGAGTTATGTACGATTTTATGTAAGTTACGGTATCTGTGCTTAATGCTTGTTAAAAAGATATAGTTGATAGATGTACGATTTGTATACGCTTTGCTGATTGATTGTTTTTTTTTGTTGTTTTCGCGTTAGTTGTTATCGTCAATTTGAATGTTCATGTTATTAAGCTGTTTTGATATGTAATTGCATGCTGAAATGATGTTAATAGTGTTTATTGATGTATAGACGATTATTTACATACGTATTATACTTTATTACATCATCTATCGTTGTTATTTTCGTTGTTTTGCGCTAATAGTTATGGTCGACTTGATATGACCGTTTAGCTGTTTTAATACGAGTTGCTCTGTGATTAGTGTCCTCTATTACATCATGTATCGTTGTTTTCACGCGTTGATTCTTGTAGTCGAGTTGAATGTTATCGTTATCAAGCTGTTTTAGTGCGTGCTGTGTGTTTTTGTGCTGAAATGATGATTTTAATGTTCTACTGATGTATAAGCGATTATTTACGTATATTACATCATCTATCATTGTTATTCTCATTTTGTTTTCGCTAATAGTTATCGTCGGTTTTGAATGTTACCGTTATGAAGTTGTTTTGATACGTGTTGTTCTGTGATTTTTGCAATGAAATGATGTCTATAGTGTTTAACTGACGTATAGATGATTATCTACAAGTTATGATCTCTATGATTAATGTTTATTTACAATTTAGTTGATATGTGTATTAATACAATTGTTTTTCACGTTGATAGTTTATAATGATTTTGAATGTTATCATTAGCAAGCTGTTTTAATTCGTGTTGCTCTGTCAATGTTGTGATGTAATGATGTTTATAGTGTTTAATTAATCTATAGATGGAAGTTATGATGTCTATGATTAATGTTCGTGCAAACAAATTAGCTGATAAATGTACTATATAAGCCTTGCATTATTGATTGTTATTCTCGTTGTTTTCGCGTTACTAGTTATCGTTATTTTGAATGCTAATATTATTAAGATGGTTTGATGTATGTTGATATGTGATTGCATGCTGAAATGATGTTTATAGTGTTTAATTGATGATTATTTTTAAGTCATGATGTCTGTTATTAGTGTTATTTAGGCAATTTAGTTGATCTATGTGCGATTTGAACTTGAGCTTATTTTGTATGTCTTGCTCTGTGATTTGTATGAGGAAATGATATTTATACCGATTAATTGATGTGTAGACAATTATTTACAAGTTATATCATCTAAAATTAATGTTTGTTTGAATAACTTAGTTGATATATGTACGATTCAAATACTATTGTAATTAGGCTTTTTTTTTTTTTTTTTTAATATGTGATTTTTATGAGGAAATGACATTTATGCTGTATAGTTGATTAAAGAAGTTTATTTACAAGTTATGATATATACTACTAGTAATATTTATGAATGTTTAAAAAATGATATATATGATTATACGCTTCATGGTGAAATTTATTATGTTCTCTAGATTTTCATAGTGAATTTGCTTTTCCGCAGATGTAAGATACTAAGATGTAGTAGGAGAATACTTAGGCGAAGTTCACATAAATTTAGCATGAGAAACATGAGGTTTAGCTGTTGTACTGTACAAGTATCTAATGCGTATACGTAAGCAACAGAAATGGATTGGCAGTAGTTGTACAGTATGTACACGTCTAGTGTTGTTTTAGGAATGTTATCTTAGTAGGAGTTTTGAGTGTTGATTGTGTGGATTCATTGTTTTCTGAATGTGCAATGATTTCAGATTGAGATATTACTTTTTATGAAACTATATACTGTTATCGTACTTGAGGTCATTTGTTATTTGGATATTTTTCAAATTATCAAGTAATTAAGAATTTAATAGGATGTTTAAAAGAGAGAATGTGATCATTGTGTATTAACTTGAGAACTGAAGTAGAATACATGACTTTGTATTTATAATAATGTAAGTCAAACAGAACAAGTGAAAGGGATAGATGAAAGTCAACTGTATATAGAGTTGACTACTGTAACTGCTGTAACAGCGAACTGTTTAGCAATTTGTATAAGAAAAGCTACACGTCTAGCATTGTAGATAAACCTCTTAGAAGGAGCACAAGGGTAATGATACCATAAAGTGATTCAATAGGAAGTTAGAGAGTTGTGCTGGATACATTAGGATTTAGGCTGTTGACTTTGAAAGTCAAACACTTTGTAGCTGCGCAAAATGTGTCAAAGCTTTGGAATATTAACTTGGTGGTGCATCTGACAAGCAATGTGGCATTGAATGATTTGGATCTAATATAGCAGAAGGTTATTCAGGATTAAAAATGAATATATGCATTTGGAACTGGTGTGCAGAATGTTGTTTTAAAGCTAAAGGAACCTCAGGTGTTAGTTAGTTGTATATTTTATGGCAGGGACGGATTTATGTAGAAAGTGTGGGGGGCCGGTGCCCCCCATGGCTAGCCAAAAAAGTTAAGATTTTAGTGTATTTTTTTTAAAAATTTTGTCCTTTTTTCGAAAGTGCCCCCCACCAAAAACTCAAATTGCCCCCCACTCACATACTAAATCCAACATTCAACACTCTAAAGCCTTATAAATCCTTAATCTCTAAGTAAAAATACTCGATTTATCATTACGATCCTAGTTTTTTCTTCCGCATTTTGTGGCTATTGTAAAAAAAATAAATAAATAAAAAATTGCCCCCCACATCCTATTTTTCTGGGTCCATCACTGTTTTATGGTATATCAGTTCTTATCTAGATTTGAGAATGAGTATGCATGTACTATATAGCTTTATTTGGTATGTTAATGTGCTTTGTCTACCAATTGGTTTGTGATTTGTCATTGGATTCTGAAAAGAAAACTGTAAATATCTTGTTTATTGATAATTCACCTTTTGACCAAAAAAATAGGAGGTTAGAGAGAGTAAATGTGATCTCAATGCATTAAGTAGAATACATGACCTTGTATTTATAGTTATGCAAGTCAAAAGGATACATGGAAGTCTACTATGTACAGCTACTACCGTAATCGCTGTCCACAAAGCTGCTGATGTGGCATAGCTCTATTTGCGTATGTCTAATGTTGATACAATTTAGGTAGTGAATGGTAGTCGAACTGACTAGTTGTAATATGCGTGTTGAAACAAGTACCTACTGTATATAATATATGCGTCTTAAAGAGTGTTGATCTTTATCTGGATATCGAAAACCCTGTTTCGGGTAAATTTGGCAATGTTAACTAGAAGTCACAAATTGATTGGACAAAGTTTGTGATGTTGTGCATTTGTTTTGTAACTTATAGATATTCTGTTTAAGTAACCGAATACTAATAATGACTAGAATATTGATTTAGAAGTTAATTTGTGATTGAATTGTAGAGTGCATGTCTGATAAGAGCAGCTGGGATTGAGAGCACTGCAGAGTTTCTGGAGAAGCAATTGGCTTCCGAGTTATCAAAAATGACACTAGAGGAAGCATTGAAGCTCGCTAGAGCTTTTAGTCATTTTCTTAGCTTAATGGGTATTGCTGAAACTCATCACAGGTAATTTTACATCCAGGCTTGGTGTAGTTACCGCTTATATCAGCTTGTATAATTGACCTTAAAGATTGCACTGACTAATATTGGCTGTAAAAAAATGGTTTATATAGACTAATAAAGGATATGACCGGATATATATTGGAATTTTCATAGCTGGACTTACCTAAATGCTTACCCATGGTTTTCCTCATACAGTGAATAAGTGCGTATGTAGCAAGCAGTACCACGCTTCCTTTGTGGTTTAAGTAAATTTAACATTTTTCTTGAAGGTCTCATAAGGCAAAGAACATGCAAGCCTCAAAATCTTGTGATGATACTTTTAATCAGCTGATCCAAAGTGGCCTTTCTCCTGATGTGCTTTATGATACTGTATGCAACCAGGTAAGGTTTATGGCATCTTTTGCATCTCTTTTTGTCTCAAATTCAATTTTGCATAAAGTGTTATAAGATGTTCGACACTGCAAGATTTTAAATATAAAGTTTGTGATTTCCTTGCAGGCAGTTGAGATAGTCCTCACTGCACATCCCACACAGATTAACAGACGCACTCTTCAATATAAACACATTAGGATTTCTGTAAGTTGTTTAATATTCGTTATAGATTAGTTGTTGGTTTATCATCAATATAAGTAACTTGACTAAATTTTTTCATTTTTGCAGCATCTATTGGAAGTTAATGACCGAAAGGATCTCACACAGGAAGATCAAGATAGTCTAATAGAAGATCTGGTGCTCTCTTGTAGATTCTGTTGAGTAGAAGCAATAATTTCTGGGTTACTTTGTGATTAATTAATATTGTATATTGTAGGTGAGAGAGATAACTTCCATATGGCAGACAGATGAACTTAGACGCCACAAGCCTACACCAGTAGACGAGGCTAGAGCCGGTAATTTCCTTCCAGAGATAGATATGATAAAATTCGTATTCTGATCCTTTTGAAGCAAAGGAAATTACTTATTCTTTATATGAAACCAGGACTGAATTATGTTGAGCAGTCCCTATGGAAAGCCATACCCCATTACTTACGTCGTCTCAGCAATGCTCTAAAAAAGGTTATATTTTCTCGATTTACATCCGTAGTTCAAAAGATGCAAGCTTCCTATGTTCATGTCTAGATTATGCTCTCAAAATTTCTTATCTTTTTTAATATATACTCTTTTTTCTTTCAGCATACTGGGAGACCACTTCCTTTGACATGTACACCAGTAAGATTTGGATCTTGGATGGGGGGTGATAGAGATGGAAATCCTAATGTCACTGCAAAGGTAAGGTTTCAAAGTTCCAATCTTTTAAGTGAGGTCTTATTTAGCTCCATGTGTGTTATGGTGTATGAAGGAGCTTTCGATGATAATAACAGTTATTCTAATCATTGAAGTATTTAACTTAAGTTCGTTGGCACAAATCGTATACTAAAAGGCCCATTTATCAATAACACACAAATCATAGCCGGGCTCATGCTCAACCATTAGAAAATATGTATAATAAAAATTGATCAGATAATTTACTGATGTTATACTTTTTGTACCCATGTGCGTACCAAAATAGTAAGGGCACAAGCAAGATCAGCCCCTTAAAATTAAGAGCAGTTCTATGATATAATGCGAATTGTGCTAATTTGTAATTGTCTTGTTCCTCTGTAATTTACATTCGTTTTTTAGTCAAGAATTGAACTACACACTTCAGCATCTCCATGATTCTACATTCACATGATTGCATTCAAAGTTTGCTTCGAAGGTCTATAAGAAAAGGAAAAAAAAGTACAGTACTTGAGTTCTTTGGCAATATGCTGTAGACACTCACTGTATAGATGTTTCCTACTGACTGTCCATCTTTTGAATTCTGTGATACGTGCCAAAACTATTCCCAACAAAAGTGACACGTCAGCAGTGGTCAACTTCCGGTCAAACCATGCTTTCCCGCTTTTCCTATAAATAGTAGTTGTCATTTCATTTTCAGTTAAGCAATGTTTGTGTAATCACAATTCTCTCTCAACTGTAAATTCTCATTTACTATCATAATCCAATAACAAATCATTCGGTTATCATTCCGCCATTGATTACCTTGTGTTTGTTAACTGTAGATCTTCATTTCATTAGAAATCTAGTTCTACTCTTATCATTCTGCTTTGGCCGGAGTTTAGATTTTTAATCTAATCTTTGCCAAAAAGAAAAAATATTTCTTACAAAGTGAGTAGATCTTTCACATTATTCTGCATTTCCGAGCCAATCTAATAGAATGACTTGTATTAATATTGCAGGTAACAAAAGATGTATCTCTTCTATCAAGGTGGATGGCGATTGATCTTTACATGCGGGAAGTTGACAACCTCAGATTCGAACTTTCTATGAACCACTGTAGCCCTGGCCTGTCAAGTTTGGCACAAGATATCATTGATAAAAGTATGTTCATGTTTTCTAGGACTGTACCATATGAGAGCATTTCTTGTCAGTTCATTAACGACAACCTGAGTTGGAATCATTAGTTTCTGCTTTAGCGCACCAAACTAAATTTATGTTTCCTTGTTCTTTCAGAAAATTTTGAAGAGAATCGACGCATGAGTTGGAGCTACATGCCAAAGCATCAAAGCTATTTTATTCATGGCCTGCCTACACAACTTCCTGCTCAAGCTGAAGTACCATCTTGTACAGGTTAAGACTAGTCAATCATTCATTTTATTAGCATAATAAACACAAAATAAAGATTATTTGATTTAATTTGATGATATGATACTTTCATAGAATGCAACGAAGTGGAATCTCATTATCCTCGACTAGATGTTCCTGGATCAGAGTACAAACCCCTGAAAAGCAAGGTAAAGGAATTTTCAGCATAGCTGATATTTTTTTCAACTCTTAGTCCAACAATTATATTATAGTCTCATGTACAAGATCAGGGTGTACTTTTCACCCTCCTCTTTCTGCAAGTGAATTATATTTCTCAAAATTTCAGGATGAGCAGGCTAGTTCAAGCAAAAGTGATCTGAAAGTAGATGTAATTGAGACCCGATCTAATGCGAATGGTTCACAACCTCATACACCAAATTCTGAGACTATCAGTCCGAGTCAGCTAGCTCTGAGGAAAGTGTTTGCTGAATCACAAGTCGGAAAAGGCAGCTTCAAGAAGCTTCTTGAACCAAGTGTGCCTCATAAATCTGGGATTTCTCCTTATAGAATTGTCCTCGGGGATGTAAAAGAAAAGGTAAAGAAAGACTTGTATGATTGATGAGGGTATCTTAATCCCACTTTGAGGGTATCTTCTCTTAGTAATGTTTTTGTTTGGCCACTATTTGTGAAGACATTATAAAGCAACCGTTTTTCCTCGTGGTTTCAGCTAATTAACACTCATAGGCGGTTAGAGCAGCTTCTTGAAGATTCTCCTTTTGACCAGGATCTTGGTGAATACTATGACTCCGCAGATCAGCTATTGCAACCACTCATGCTGTGCTATGATTCTTTGGTATTATGCACGATATCCTATTGGATTTAAACCCATGTCACCTTATTCTACCTAGGCCTATATGAAAAGAAAACGCTTGAAATAGGGAACAATATATCATCTAATTTTGATAGGCTAATGGATGACTCTAATTGTCACAGAAATCTTGTGGGTCGGGAATTCTAGCTGATGGACGGCTTGCTGATCTAATAAGAAGAGTTTCTGTCTTTGGGATGGTACTGATGAAGCTTGACCTCCGTCAGGTTTGTTCTGCTTTTTTTTTTTTTTTTTTTTTTTTTTTTTTTTGGGGTAAAGGGATGATACCCCGGCAATACATTACAGATACCGACACTATTATTGACACTTGTGAGGTGTAACAGGAATCCGGCAGACATTCAGAGACTCTTGATGCGATTACCGAATATCTTGATATGGGCACATACAGTGAATGGGATGAAAAAACGAGAATAGATTTTCTAATAAAAGAGCTAAAGGGGAAGAGGCCTCTGATTCCACTATTTATAGAGGTAAGTCCACTGGAATGATCAACTGATTCAGTTTTAATATACGTGTTAATTGTTTTGTAATTTTGCTGTATTATTTTGTGATCATGAATTCTTTTATTAGGTTTCTTCTGAAGTTAAGGAAGTCTTGGACACCTTCCGCGTTTCAGCTGAGCTGGGTAGTGATTCTTTAGGCGCATATGTGATTTCCATGGCCTCAAGTGTATAGTACTCCCTGGAAATTTCATTTTACAAATATTTTCATCATATCTTCTTGGATTTAATTTCTTCACACATTTAATGAGCGTTTCCTACTTGGTGCTTCTTACATTACAGGCAAGTGATGTCCTTGCTGTGGAGCTTCTGCAGAAAGAAGCTCGTGCCCAGAAACATAATCGTTTTTCTGTTCGCGGGACACGAGGAAAATCATGTCTTGGTGGACCGTAAGGCTTCCTTTTTGTTCATCTATACACTTACTTTTGTAATTTGCCTCCCAGTAATATCTGACAATATATTTATCATGTGTATATATATGTGTGTCATTGTGCTCATACATTTCACATTTGGATCTTGCATCACTTATATAGATTGCGGGTGGTCCCTCTGTTTGAGACTGTAAAGGATCTGAGAGCAGCTGGTTCAGTGATACGGCAATTACTATCAATCAATTGGTATAGGGACCACATCATAAAGAATCACAATGGACACCAAGAGGTATGCCATTTGCACAATCTGTATGCACATATCTTACAAGGTTAATACATGGTATGCTTTCTGCTTATATATTAACCCTGCAGGTCATGGTTGGGTACTCTGATTCGGGTAAAGACGCTGGGCGTTTTGCAGCCGCATGGGAACTTTACAAAGCCCAAGAGGATGTTGTAGCTGCTTGCAAAGAATATGGTATCAAAATTACTCTTTTCCACGGCCGTGGAGGAAGTATTGGCCGTGGTGGTGGTCCTACACATCTTGCTATTCAGTCCCAACCACCTGGTTCTGTCATGGTACTCATATTAAAAATTAATTGAATCTACTCTTTAAACCCCATCACTCTTGACTCTTATACTAAACATGATGTATTTACAGGGTTCACTTCGATCGACTGAGCAGGGAGAAATGGTTCAGGCCAAGTTTGGACTGCCAGGGACAGCTGTCCGCCAATGTGAGATCTACACAACTGCAGTGCTTCTCGCCACCCTTCGTCCCCCCAAACCACCCAGAGATGAAAACTGGCGGCATCTCATGGATGAGATCTCGAATCTGAGTTGCCAAAGTTATCGAAGCACTGTTTATGAGAACCCAGAATTTGTTACTTACTTTAAAGAAGCTACTCCAGAAGCCGAGCTAGGACACCTAAACATCGGTAGCCGTCCCACTAGAAGAAAGCCTTCAGTAGGAATCCGTGATCTGCGAGCCATCCCATGGATATTTGCATGGACACAAACACGATTTGTTCTTCCTGCTTGGCTTGGAGTTGGAGCTGGCTTAAAGGGTGTTTGTGAAAAAGGACATACTGAAGAACTAAAAGCAGCTTATAGAGAGTGGCCTTTCTTTCAATCTACAGTAGACCTCATAGAAATGGTTTTGGGAAAAGCTGATATGTCGATTGTTAAACATTATGATGAGGTGCTGGTTGCTGAAAGTAGAAGGGGCCTTGGTGATGATCTCAGAAAGGAGTTTTTGTCAACTGAGAAATATGTGTTGGCGGTAACAGGACACGAGAAACTGTCCGAGAATAACAAGATTCTGAGGAAGTTGATTGAGAGTCGTCTTCCGTATCTTAATCCTCTTAACATGTTGCAGGTTGAGATTTTGAAGAGGTTAAGAAGTGATCCTGAGAATCATAAACTGAGGGATGCATTGCTTATTACCATCAATGGCATTGCAGCTGGGATGAGGAACACCGGTTAATTACCCTCTATAAGTGAACCGTGCGGGTTTTGATACAGGCATCTGGAAATATGTTAGGCCTTGTATGGCTTGTAACTGAAAAGAATCGTTAGCTAGTAATTGACAATTTGCTCTAATATTCCATAGGTACATATGACATATTAGCAGAATTTGTGGATTCTGTGCACTTAATAAATGTGCGGTGCAAGTAAATGTGCTTCTAAGCATCACTTATAGTCTATCCATGGCATGGAATGTTCTATTCTATTACAACTTGTTTCGTAGCATCAAAATAATGTAGTATTTGAGTCGCATCTTCAATCTAAATAGCATCTTCTATTAACAACTTGTTTCTTAGCATCAAAATAATGTAGTATTTGAGCCGCATCTTCAATCTAAATGGCATCTAATGCAAATGCTTCCTGTGTTTATTGATTATTCCATTCCAATATCTTGTACAATTAATTCCTAAAATCCAACTATAAATACACGAGCCTTTGTGTTACTGATGCATCAAAGCCAGCAACTTAAGATAATTTGTGTTTTTATCACATTTCCAAGGAATCAATGGCGTCAATGAAGATGGAGAAACCTGTGAAAGAGACAGCAAAACCTTCTGCTGCTAAATCTTCGGCCTCCAAAGCGGCCCCTAAGAAGCCCGCACAGCCTCGTGAACCTAGGAAGAAGGTAACATTATTAGCTCAACAATTCCTTATAGCCATTAATTGTGTCACACCAATTAGTACTGTTTTTCACTCCTTGCTCTATATTAACTTGTGTATGTGTATGGTTTGATGATTTTGTAGTCATCAGGTGCAAGGAATGCAGCCACATCAAAGAAATAAGAACAGAGTTGACTAGCAGTGAAGCACTGAAGCCTGTTATGAATATGTAGTAGGCTTGTAATATTATTCCTATTTATGTCTTATGCAATGGAATAAATATGTATCTAAAAAATTGCTTCCATAATGACATGCTTTAATTTTCTTGTATATATTGTCACACATATTATATCACTACTATTCATATAATCACAATCTATCATAATTATCAAATAATAGAATCTCTGTGTTGATAGTTGAAGCTTGAAACTATTGTTGAATGCTTCATTCTTGAGCATTAACAAATAACTAGGCGAGTACTCGCGTTTAGCGGCAGCGGTTTCAAGCGGCAGACAATTAACGATATGCGATATTATAGTAAGTGTTTCGTATAAAATGAAAAGATCAAAATGTAATTGCGAACGGATGTAACATGTGATAATTCAACTCTAGCAAAAATTCTTAACATGTATCAAACGACATATAAAAATATTTAGTGAAATTGAAAAAGAAAACATTACGGGTATGTTTGGCAAAAATAGATTGTCTTGATCTTTGTTGTTAATCTTTATTCTTTGTCTTTGGTCTTTGGTCTTTGGTCTTTGTCTTTGTTGTTGAAAAGATTATAAAAAGAGATTATTTTATAAAATTACGTGAAAGAACCTTTTATTTTCGGAGATTATCAAGATTTTTATTTATTTATTTATTTTTTTTTAATTTTTTAATTTTTTTTAATCTCTTATAAGTTATGTCTGCTAAACAAAGATTATTTTTAAGTAGCTTATTTTTGAAAAATAAGATAATCTCCCATAATCTTATGTACAAACATAGCTACATCAATTATGAGATCTTAACTAACAACGCGTCTTTCGTCACGTAAAACTTCTTGGTAGACTACATTTGAGGTGTAGACTCCTCCTTGACTGAACTCTTTGACTGGCTTGACTAATACCTTTGTAGTTATACGTGATACCCGTGCATAGCGACAGGAATCTCTACCAACAAATAATTATAGTTAACTATAGTTGTGCAAAACGTATAAATACACCGTACTAATTGAGATTGAAGGTATATTAGTAATTATATTTTTTTATTTTAATAGTTTTAAGCAAAATTATACACTTTTTATATGTAGTAAATCAAATATATACATTCTATACTCAGAGGCGGACCTATGGCATCCGAAGGTGGTGCCCGGGAACCACCTTGGAACCTAAAATTGCTTAGAAACGCCATATAAATTAATTTGGGACCTACCTTGAAATTATGTTAGGAACCACCTTGGATTTAAATTTAGAAAGGAATGAAACACTAAAACTGTTGCAAATCTAGCCGGACATTAACGTTGTAGTTGAAGAAGACTCCTTAAAGAAGATGAAAAAGAATAACAAAAGTCAATAAAGTTGTTTTCATAAGACACTATATTGTAGATTTTCAAGAAAAGTTACTGTATCCCACTATCCCTTGTTTTTTTCTTCTTCTTATTTTAAAATTCATTTAAAAGTGAAAGTAGTACTCTATTAAATATATGTTTAAGATGATACGAAATAATATACATGTTTTCTATGTATCAATATAATTCTATAAAATTATAAAATTCCTTAATTATCAAATCATGAGGCTATTTGGTTATGAACTTTAGTTAGCGTTGCGGTTCACGACACCAACAATTGTCAGAGCGAGTTATGAGGGATTGATGTCGTGTCCATTTTAGCGAAGTAAGATATACATAATTTTAAGTGTGATTGTTTCCCGTCTAAATCATTTGTAAGATATTAGACCTCATGAAACACTACCCACACTTTTCCTTGCATTGCATTACATTATATGCGGCCAATTGACCATGTTGACTTGTTGACTTTTTTTCCATTTTAACTAAAGAACCACTTTAGATTTGACGCTA
This sequence comes from Chrysanthemum lavandulifolium, assembly GCA_022545495.1. Classification (NCBI taxonomy): domain Eukaryota; kingdom Viridiplantae; phylum Streptophyta; class Magnoliopsida; order Asterales; family Asteraceae; genus Chrysanthemum; species Chrysanthemum lavandulifolium. Next base: position 164,302,978 of record CM040242.1, read on the forward strand.
GGTCCGCCACTGTCTATACTTATATGAGTAGAGATATTATTTTAGAATGTTAATAGCATTGTTTTAGTCGTCAAAATCTTCTTTCAAATTAATAACATAGCCAACTTATGCATTAAAGCAAAGCAAATTTATAGTTGTACGCATTAAAGCTTATGGATGAATAAGAGTGTTTTGTAAATCAACATTATTCACTTTTTAAATTTTAAAAAATTTGGTTCCGTTTATTATAGATAGTAAAAATTTAGTTTTTAATATGACGTACTCCAATGTTTTGAAAACCGGGTTTATAATTGACCCGGTCGAGTCATCGGTCACCGGGTCAACCGGTTCGACCGCCGGGTCAACCCGGTTTTCCATTAAAAAATATAAAATAAAAAATAACCGGGTCAACCTGTTCAACCGCCGGGTTAATCCGAGTCAATCCGGTTTTTATAACAAAAATTTGAAAAAAACCAAACGATTGTAGTAGTTCGAATTATCCATATATTACTAATTTCAAGTTTCACAGATGTCCAATGACTGTTGTCTATAGGTGTCATTATAAGTGCAACAATACTACACATTTCAAAATTTTCTTATCCCAACATTCCCACGAAGGCATCACTCAATTTTAGCTACGATTCAGTGTTTTGCTATGTCACCTTTTTATTAGTCAATAGTTGTTTAGCAATCTAATTCTCCCTCCGTCCTATTTTATAAGTCCATGTTTGAAAAGTCAAAGTCTTTTTCCTCCGTGTTTGACCATAATTATTTTTTTTCGTGTTATATAATATTTTATGAAAAGTATACCAATGAAAATACATTTAAAACACAAATCAATTTATATATTTTGTATCAAGTATTATATAACACGAAAAAAATAATTACTGTCAAACTCTAAAGAAAAAGACTTTAACTTTTCAAACATGGACTTTTAAAATGGGACGGAGGGAGTATATGGTAATTTTATACAAAAGAAACTAAAATAAAGTGACGTCATTATTAGTAGGTCTCTTACCAACAAACACCAAACCATTGTTGTAAAAAGAAACACAATCGCCCTCAAAAGAATGTCATCAAGTTATTACCCCGCCAAAAAAACTACAAAAAAAAGTCGACGGATCTCATCGGATCTTTTTCCTCACTGTTAGAACCAATACAGGTCTCGTACAAAACCTCAACCTTTCATCACCCTCTTTTTCAATCAAGCAAAACTGATCCAACAATATTCCAAACTGTTTGTCGAATCAACATAAACTAACAAAAAAAAAAAATTACACAAACTTGTATATACAAAAAATCTACCTGAAATTTACCTAACAATATACACAATAAACTTCATAGTATATACTTAACTAACAAACTTTTAAACAACTTTATAACATAATACCAACAAATATTAAAAAGAAACTTCTGGTGGAGATCCGGTGGTAGTGAAGATACCGGCGACGGCAGCAACTGTTCTACAAAAAATGTGAAGAATGTTATAACTCATATCTTTATACAAAAATTACAGATTAAAAAAAAAAAGAAAAAATAAATAAAAAAAAAAACATTTAATACTTCATAATTTTATAGATCTTTAAAAAAAAACCCTTCAAAACATGAAAAAAAATCTTCAAAAAGAAAAATCAAAACTTGAAAAACCTTTAGAAATGGGTGGTGGTGGGTCTCGGTCGTGTGGTTTTTGACGAGACAGCGGCAACATCAGTTAATTCTAAGCACATGAATAGATAGTCACTATAATGATTTCCTATGATTGGAGAATACGATCTAGCATATTTTGTGATGACTGCGATACAGCCGATACTCCATGTCCAAGCTCCTGACTTCAGTTAAAAGTTATAGACAAACTCAAAAAATAAATGACAGCCAAAAACCATCCAAAGTTAATTAATCCATGAATTCAATTTCTACTTGAAGGGCATATGCATTCACTTACAATACTTACAGCCATAATCTCCAACACAAATATTTTCAGTCAGACATATACAAAAGAAATCTACAAAGACATTTTCCTATGCTTATACCAGCTATAAGCCTACAAGTGTGTAACTCTAACTCAATACAAATGTAAAGTGTATGTTACATGTTTCAATTCATTATAACCTGAAGGGCAAATACATTCACTTTCTCAACCTATAAGCGATCGTCTTCGACACAAATCAGTCAGAAATAGAAAAAGCTATGTACAAAAGGCATTCTTCTCAGCAGATATTTCTGGTGACCACAGCGGCGGCATCAACTATATTCGGTGGCTATGGACAACCGAAACCACTAATAATAACCAAAAACCCAGCCCGACTACCTGAAACTACCTAAACCATCGAAAGATGGTGGCAAGTTCGGCAGAAGGTGGCATGAGATAAGGTTATGACGACGGCGAGTGCTGTGGTTTAGTAAGAGAGGTGTGTTTTAGGTTAGAGAACAAAAGTGAATATAAAAGCAATATGTAGTGTGTTTTTTTTTCGTGTGTTTGTTTTTTCTCTCATATTTGATGAATTTCAACTTTTCAACTTTGACTGTTTTTATTTTATACTAGACGAGTACCCGCGCCTAGCGGCAGCGGTGTTTAGTTTCGACAAAGTTTTAGCGGCGATTAAGTTTGTTTCATGAATCAGTATTTTAAGCGTTAAGGAATCCATTTTGAATGATTATATTGTTTTTTCGATAGCTTTGTTTTTACGTACACTTACAAACTATCAACAAACATACAAATTACTAACAAACTTACAACTACACACAAGAATTTACTAACTACTTTAAAAAGAAACTATACATTTACCGGCAACAAAAGTAAGTTCGATTGCGGCGGTGACACACATTCAGGAAGCAACGACGGCAACGGTAGACTCTGGAGGCAATAACAAATCTATAAAAAAAATTGTCAAAAAAGTTATATAAACTCAAAGGTGAAAAATAATACATATATAGATAGATCTA